>JAPYZO010001255.1:0-27411 GCA_030522905.1 Torymus flavipes | reverse complement strand
AAGGGAAACAATCGCAAAAAAGATTCGAGATTAATTTGTTCGGCAAAAAAGTTTGGCAACGGATAATACGTGTTCACGAATTTTTTCATGTAGTGGAACCCCTAGGGAACCAAAAAAATGCTGTGTGGTAGGTGTGCTCGAAAAAAATTTTTTTTATTTTTTTGGACCCCATTTTTAGGTATGTTTCCGTAGAATTGCGCATATAGCAGATATATGTTCAAACAAGAAATTTTCACGAATTATCGCTGTTTTGAAAAATTTTCCAAATATTACTATGAAAAATATCTCCACGGACTGCATAAAAAATAATGTCCCGATAAATCAAAAGCTTTTGAAAGCCCAGCTCAAATTATGATTGATAACTTTCCGCCGTTGGACCAGATATGTAAACCATCGCGTAGAACCGACAGCTTAATCGAAAAAAGAAGCCACACGAGGACCTCTCGCAAAGTGGTTAATAACGCGCTCACGACACACACATACACACGGCGTTTTTGATTAATATATCGATTCCCCATGCAAATCACTTTTCCCTCTGCCGACAAAGTCCATGCGCCGTCCACGTGGAAAGACATATATCAACCGACAGTCGCACGTCGTCGTATAACACGTCGACAGTCTCCCGTTCTTTGTCCCTTCTCCCTCACCTTTCTCATCCACCTACCCCCCTTCACCGTTCCAGTTGCATCCAATTACGCTCATTACGATCCCTATGCATGAACATGGGCTTGACACTTACACGCGTGCGGTCGCATCTTTTTTTCCACTCCTACAGCGTGATTAAAAGCGCCTCGGATCTATTACAATTCCATTAATACTACTCGCTCGCTGTCTGCGATGGGAAAAGAGACAGGCGCACTCTGTAATAACAAATGAAATTGCGCGACGGTCATAGACACATACACAGACACGCACGTGGTACGATGCAAAACAGCTCTTTACGCTCGTGGCTTTTTCGCGAGAGGTCGTAAATGAATTAGGAAGTCGTTCGCGCAGACGGTGAGGTTATATACACCCGTGAGCGAGTGTTCGCTTTTAATATAATGAAAAGGTTTATTGCATCCGTCGGTTATTGTTTGCTTCAGAGAAACAGGGGACTCGGGGGTTCTGAGAGGGCGGAGATTTCAACTTTCTTAAGCAAAGACGTGAATGAGCTTTGAATAGAATGACTCTTTTACGCATTTAAACGCGTTGGAAAGTCAACGTCCGTGAATGTTATTTTCCATCTCTTATATGTTTACATTAGCAGATACTTTTTGTACCATAGTAATTCAAATATTTAGCTTTAAAATGTTATCTTCAATACGAGATTTGTAATTTCAAACTGTATAAAAAGTAACACTTTTATTAATTTTAGAATAATATTTTTCTCTAAATATAAAACAAAATAAATGAAAGAAATGACATGTGACAAAATGAGTGTGGGTATAGTGTTACTAATTTTAAAATAGTATAAGTATTTTAATATAGAAGCACAATTATTATATGCATCAAAGTTTTTGTGATATCACTCACTTAAGCATCTTCTATAAATTTTTTCTTATCATTTTAATACTTAATTTAATTGGTTTGGAACTATGAAAATTTCACTACCAATAATAACATTATGATGGAAATATTTTAAAAATGAACTGTTTAACATTAGTTAAAGCTAAACAATCAAAATTATATCATATATATATATATATATATATATATATATATATATTTTTTTTTTTTTTTTTTAAATCAATTTATAATTTATTCTGTTTGAATCTATGTGTACACTACGTCTACATATTAGAAACTTGATTATTAATTTACTAGCATATTATGATTACAATAGAGTATGATTAGCGTGTGAAACTTGCTATGGAATCATAACAAAGAGGATAGATCGCAGATACATTTTACCTGGTATTAAGTTTATTTATATGTGTAGTTTGTATCTTATAATAGAACTTTGGACTCGTAACTATTACTCTAACTAAATTTCTCGACTGAAAATACAAGCAATTTAAGCCATGTGTTAGCTCAGGGGGTCAAGATTTAAACAGAAAATGAGAAGCTCTGATTTAAGCAATAGTTTAGTGGATTTTGTCTAGTACTGCAGCTTCCAAGAATTTTCTTTTTTTTGCAGTAGCGCGCACTTATTTTGCGAAACGTACAACTTCTGGTCCCACATGTATACACGTACTTCAAACTCGATGTGACTTGTATTTACTAGTTCATTAGGCTGCTCGAACCTCGAGAAGAGAGAGAGAGAGAGAGTACACCTACGCTACGTTTATACAATGTACTCGTTAATAATCCGAGCAGTTGATCCAACTTGATATGCCCGAAAACTATTAATCAAGCATATACACAATTGATATTATTTTATACACTCAATTAAAATAAAGTCTTTTCAATAATGAAAATTTTACTTGAAAAAAAAAATATCTATCGCAGAAAACTCATTTATTGTAAATACAGTAGCTAACAAATACAAGCGTCAATTTTACAATAAGTAAAAGAAAACTGATTGTTTATTAGCTTGTATGAACGAGAAAGGTAAATAACTCGGAATATTCGTAACGGGTAAATGTTTGACAATTACAGCATGTAAAATTAAACTAAATTATATAAACTGTTAATTTTCAAGTATTTTTGCACGTTACGTATCAGTGGTATACATATTGAAAATGAAATGTATATATCCAATAGAACATAGAAAAAAGTTGTAACATGAAAATAATGTTATACAAATTTATCTGTCGTTATCAAATAAAAAATATTATCATTCTTAATTTCTTTTATATTACAAAGTTTAACGCAGAGACCTAGTTTTTTTAAATGGATAATATCTGAATGAAAAGTAATGGTCCCATTATCTTACTTATTACATTAAGCGGCTGAAACGAATGGAAATGACTCTTACCCCTTATAAATATGTAGGTTAAATTTATAATTGCACGATGAAGCATAATACGTGTGCAAAATTCAACATAAATAATACAAATATGCGCTGTACTTATTCTTTTATTCATATGTGATGATATACTTAATCACGTTAAAGTGAAAAATTATCTTATAAGGTTGTAAAATATTATAAGAATCTTCTGCAGTACCCATGATGATAGTGAGTTCCATAAGATTCACAATAATTTTCTAAAATTAAGAAAAATGACGAAACAATTACATTTATTTTCGAAAAATAATCAAAAATATCTCGTTAGCATTATGACATATCTTTTAAAACTCTTTTCTTCATTTCACCGCCTCATACTCCGTACCTCTACCATTTCTCGAATTCCCACACACACACATGCGTTCGTATCCAGACCCCGGACTCAGAGCGTACCTTCAGTTTCCCATATTCTGCTTTATAGTGGGCGTAAAGCAGCGCGCGCCCTACATGAGAGCGAACACGTAGAGCCGGCGTATGTAACATCTGAGGAAATTCGCTTGGCAAACACAAGCGAGCAGCTGATGTGCGAGTAGTAACAGCCGGATTATGCGAGACTTCCATTCGCTGTCGCCGTTGTCTGCGAAGGCGGCGACGGAAGGGAGTCCGAAAATTCGACGACACTGCACCCACACATACACACACGTACACACACGCACACACACATATCGTAGTTTTCCCCTCGCCCTGTACGTGTTCTTCCCGGTCATGCTAATTCACGAGGACGAGTTCCCGGCGTGTCACAGCTCGTTGGAATGCTGTTATTGCATTTTGATTCTAGGTACTTTTGATGAATGGTTCCTGGATAATTGAGGATGTACTGGTGTTTATTTGAAGATACATACTTAACGTTTTTATGGTTTGTGTTATTTACTAAATATTTAAATTTGAATTTCACTATTATTTTCAAAACTGCAGAACTGTACGTTCAAAGTATGTTTTATGATGTCTGACTGATATTTTGAAGGTGTATGAAAATCTACGCTAAGGTTCAATTTTGCAGCACATCAAATAATATCAAATGAATCAAAAGAAAAATAAAAAAAAATTATTATAAAAAACATAGAAAAGGATAATATCTTGAATGCTATAAGATAAAGTACGGTGTACATATTTTTCTTCTATCACTCCAGATGTTTATGTATCAAATAATTGCTCATCTTAAATCATAGAAGCTGCTTATTCAAGGCTATAAAAGCTACCACATTTCATGCAGTGCATATTTCAAAATCTCCACGGGCGTGTAAATACAGACAAATTATTACCCTCCCGAAAACCCCATAATACTGCTAAAACAGATTTATTGCGTAACAGGTGCTATTTTAAATAAAATACACCGCACGCACCCCCCCCCCCCCTCGTAAGAAGACACGAATGGGGCGCGCTCGGAACATAATGCGTCATTCCGTTTAAGCGTCTTTGTCATGCTAATTCGACGTGACAAAAAGGGGGTCACCCACGTACTTCGAAGTGCCTCGAATGATACCGCGATACTTTCGCACTCTCTCCCTCTCTATCCCTCGTTCGGAGAGCCTCTGACCTCCTCTTACTCGCCCGGTTGACTTTTTCGCCTTGCCTGTACTGTTTCGAAGGGGAGAGATAAAAAACAGGCTGGGAAACAAAATACGAAGGGCTGTTTTATGTCTCTCTAATTGACAGAGACGTGTCGTGATATTTTTCGGCGGGGCCTCTAATTTAGTGCCTGCTTTTCGCAACTTTTTGCTACGCAGAGAGTAGACTTTTTCGTTATCTGAAGAGCTTATTTTATTTTAAGGGAGGGTTGTGTCTATGGCTGTCGGACTGCGCGTTTTTCTTTTTGATTTCCCAAAGTTGGAATGAGTTTTAGAATTTCAAAGGAGCAATTTCTTTTTTTTTTTAAGATTTTCGAAACGGCTTCCTTGTCGCTGAATAAATATTTCAGAATTGAATTTTTTTTTTTGGATCACGTTTGTTGGATTAATTCTGACGGTATATAAACTTTATAAACTCTAGTCCTTCCGTTTTCCAAAGTCAAAGTTAAACTTTTAAAATGGGTATCGATTCATTCCCCCGTTGCGTTGAATAAGGCTTTTTACAGGTCAAGTGTTCGAATTTGTAGGTCAGTGAACAATGCTGAAAATTTGGATCAATTATGCGAAGAAGATTCGAAAACTATACCTTGTAATAGAACGCATAATAGAATTCGATGAATGAAAATCAATTGGTTTGAATGATTTAATTTACAAAAGTTAATTTATCGTTTAATTTTGTTCTGCTGTTTTCCTTTTTTCTCGAACGAAAAAAAGGTATTCTACTAAATAGCAACTTTTGTAATGTTAAATATTTTATTTTTTGAATTTTTTTTTAGTACCAATTAAGAAATTAAAAGTTTAATTACTATATTTTTAACAAATTGTCCATAGTATTTTTTTCAATTTTTATAGACAGCGGTTAATTCGATAAACAAAACTTTATTCTGCTTTCGGAAGTTGAACCATAAAAACAGTAAACAAAGTAAGTTCTCTGCTACTGGTACTGTTGGAAATACATTAATCTTGAAGCACACTCTTCTTTGCCCATAAGTTGCGGCTTTCTGTACCGTACCATTATTGCAGCAGTCGGTCAATCGGAACGTGATATATACCGTTAGTTCAGAAATTTCCTTGCTCAAATTATTCCTCTGACAAAAGAATCATGTATTTTTAAACATTGATTCCCTTTGTTAACTCGTGATTTAAAATTGAAATGAATATCTATTAAAAGCTGGTAAATATTTTATACGTATGTACATCGTACACAGAAAATAGAAATTAAATAAAGACGTACCCAGAGCAATAACGTGAACAAATACACTCTGATAAAAAAGGTAGAACCACGGCATTTTTCGTTGTGAAGTATCGACGGTATAAAGCCTTTGAAAACTCGTATTATTAAAACAAACTCATAAAATTCAATCGCGGGTGTGCGCACGTGACACGGGGAGAAAAAGCTGGGGTACACAACACTCTGAATACATTCAATTCTGTCCATCTTACGTTTACCCTACAGCAGTGATTAAATAAGCGCTACTTGCGCGTGGCTTCTTGTAAAAGGGGGGGTTTCCCGAGGGGAAAACCTGATCCACGTGCGTGAACATCTCGAGGGGTGAAAGAAGAGTCACTCAGAGTGAGACTTCTTAGCACGCAGCCACATTAACTAAGGATCGTAGGAAAACAGCGTGTAAATAAGTGGATTTGCGTATGTGAAGTGTAGAATATAGAGTATTGACTAGATTGATTAGAGAAGAGGTGTAACGAGGAATAGATTATATAGATTATATAGATATTTGTATATCTTTAGAGCTTAACGTGAAGTTTATCTTTTGAGTCGTTATTGCATTTCATTATTCTATTATTTCCTCCTGATGAAAGCTTTGTGAAGAGAATGGAAAAACAGTTGTATTTCCATATTTTCTAGGCTTTTACAGCTCAGCTAGGATCTGACCCAAAATATCCTGTTAATTTGATGAGGGGCTGATCAGGATTTTTTTGTAGCACCGTATAGCGAAAGCTGCCGGCGGTGCTGCGCGAGCGTCGGCTCTCTTCGTCTTAAACGTTCGTCTGAATAACACGTTATATCGCGCTCGTGTCTTTTGTATTAGTTACTAACTATATAGATTAACGATTATTCCGAATTACCTGTGTAATATTAATTAAGAATAAACCCGGGTAAGTTCGAGTGATTAATAAATATCTTTATTAAACATATTCTGTGTACACGTTTATTTCACCTAGCGGAGATTCCAGAATAATAAGTCTCAGCATAAATACTACTCAATATGAAGAGCTTTATTTACTGACTATAGAACACTAAACTTCATTTTTCTACCACCGTACTTATTCTTCTGTTATTTATCCTGTTTAACAACAGGTTCAAAAAGATATACAAAACTTTCTTCCTACTGTTGGGTTTGCAGAAACTTTAATTTTCATTATAAAGGGAGAATGCTTCTGGAGAATTGCCGATTTCTCAGTACTCTCAAAACATACAAAACTTGGCTTGCGGTTTAAAGTTTGAAAAAAACAAAATAAAAAAAAATTGACTGTAGAAAGTTTTAGAGCAAGTATATGAACTTTCGAAAGTGTGCATCTGTAGGCATGAAAAGTATGTCTGTACTTTTATTATCTCTCTAGTTCAAGTGACTTATACTTTACAATTTTTCAATAAATGCAAAAATAAGAACGATACAATTGCCAGACCAGGAAAGTTTTCTCGAAAAGTTTTTAAACGCATTTTTTTAAACAGCAAAATTAATTAGCTACAATAATACGTTGATGTCCATGTATTTCTCTCGTCTATATACGTATATATTCAAAATCATAATGCATTCATTTTATTACCACAATATTTATCGCATCACCAACAATACAGCATTTTTCAAACTAAACCAAAAAACGGAAGGAGAATCAAAAATTCTTTAATAAATTTTTGTTTTTAATTTACGAAATATTTGGAATACTTCACATAACATCATGAAAATTTTATATTACATAAGTTATATCTAACTTTAAGAAATTTAAAAAAACTAACTAGCCTCCCAAAATCAATAACAAGACAAGACTCGCTGCGCATCAAATTTCATTTAATTCATTAGCATAAAAGACACACAGAAAAAGACAAATAATATAAAATAATAAAAAATACATAATATAATAGATAATATAAGCTTTGAAATTCTTTTGAAAAGATTCTGATCTTTTACGAATAATCTAAAAAATATACGATCATTCTCATGATTAGAATTACCTATATACATATAATATACGCTCGCAGCACAATAAATAACGCCAATCGATCAACTATTCATTTAATATTTTCTCCCTTCGCCCACCCCGCTTCTTTCACCGCTGGTAGATATTCCTCTCACGCTAAAACTCGCTTCCCTCACCCTCAACACTAATAAACACTGCCGAAGGTATGTGTGTGAGTGTATATACATATATTTATATATATAACTATATAGGTATGCGTATATGCGTACACGTCTACGTTAATGTATTCCATTATGGACCCGACAAAGTAAGATGGAAAAGTTTGCGCGTGTGCACGTAAGCGTAATATCCACCTAACGCGCGGGTAAGACGTCGTGGTGCGAAAAAGCGCGCGCGCGCGAGAATGCAGTGCGCAAAAATGGATGGCTGAATTACGCGAGGAGGAAAAGAGAGAGAGAGAGAGAGAGAAAGAGAGAGAGAGAGAAAGAGAGAGAGAAAGAGAGAGAAAGAGAGAGAGAGAAAGAGAGAGAGAGAGAAAGTCAGAGAGAGAGAGAGAGAGCGAGAGAGAGGGGGGGGGGAAGAGAAAAAGTAAAAAAAGATGAAGAACAGGGAGGGGAAAAGCAAGGCAGAACACGTTGCTGAAATGCTCATCATTGCTAGTGCAGGGCAAGTCTTACCTTGGCGGTGCCGGTCCTTCACTTTAATTTATGCCGGGCTTCTGTTATTTTTATTTTTTTCCCTCCCTTGCTCTCTATCTCTCGTTTTCTAACTCTCTTTCTCTCTCGTTTACTCTCTCTCTCTCTCTCTCTCTCTCTCTCTCTCTCTCGCTCTCCATTGCGCCGGCGTCGGGTCTTCCCTAAACGCTCGCGTGTCACGTATTCGCGTGGAACAGCCCGCGGGGAACTAATGCTGTGGCGAGCGCAACGCTAATGCTTCGACTTTAACGTTTTTCTTTCTGCCTGCACTTTCGTGCCAGCAGGGAAAGAAGAGAGAGAGAGAGGAAAAAAGGCAGCATTTTTCGTTGTTTCGGTCACGAGCAGCGTTTTTTCTCATGTTGTCAGCGCTCTCCGAGGCTGGTGAGACATTTTACTGTTTGGACGGCGTTGTAAAAAAGTGGTTGCGGTGAATCTGTTGCAGTGATTTCAAAGCTGATTTTTTAAGTTGTGTTTTCTTATCAACAGATTTATCTTAGTTTTAATTGAGTTTAAGTTAATATTATTATTATTATTATTTCAAAAACTCAGCATTAAGATCATACTACGAAGTGGATTTATATTACTTTCATAATAAAAATTAGTTTCTAAGTGATTATTTTGCAAATTGATGAATAGACAAGAGTGAAACCAGCCATTAAAAGAATATTTTCCTGCGTTTAATAAACATTGATTACATTTCGCACTCATCAACAAATTACCTTGACATTGCATACATCTTTATTCGATATTTTTCATCTTGATTTATTAATTTATACGTCAGCTGAATTTTTTTTTATCATAAAGTTGTACAACAAAATTCCGTCGAAAATATTAAATTAATATTCATCTTCGAATAACAGACACGACAAGTAAATGATATCACGTATATGTCCATGCGTATATATTCATAGAAATATAGCGTTTCAAAATTAAAAAAAAAATGATTGACATATTTTGCAGAAATAAAAGTAAAGCAGAAATAAATTCGCAGTGCAGCCTTCAAAGTAATGCATTAGATACCTCCTGCAAGAATATTATATGTATACCGAGAAACGTAAAAAATATTTTACTATAATGAAAATCTAGATATCGAATTATACATTTTATTATACAAAATCAGTTGTGTCAAACTAAGCAAAAATTTCATTTGAAAACATTTCTTTTTCTTTGAAATAAAAAATACAGCAGAGAGCTGTAATTGCACAAACTTTATGGAACAAACGCTTTGACAAATTTCGGAGCAATGTTTTTTCTTCCGAAATTCGATTGCCAACCGCCTCATAGGAGAAACCGTCAATAAAAATTCGCCGCGCAAATAAGACCGAAAAAAGCCACCCAGTCAAATAGACAGTAGTGGGGTGGAGGGAGGAAGAGCGAGAGAGAAAAGCGAATGTCGACCTCTTCCTCGCGGCCTGCAAACATGAAGCGCCGTCGCCAGGTGCAGCCGGCGTTTTGATCGTTCGAATTACAAGGGAAAGCGACAAAGGGATATTGCTATTTTTGTGCAGTCGGGGTCGATCGGCCAGGCGCCGACACGGACAGCCGCATCGATGTAGTGCGGCTTGCTTAAAAAAGTTTCTACCCGCTCGCGTGGTCTTCCTCTTTTACCGCAATTTGCTGTATCTTTCTATTCCTCTCTCACGGCATCAGGATCATTTTAGCTAATTTGCCGGATTTTAACTATTTTCTTCCGTTTCATCCAACATGTGTGGTAAATTGGTTTTTTAGTTTGTTTTTGTAACACATGCACGATTTTCGTCGTTTTTTAGACCTAAACAGAGGTCCTAAAGTAACTTTTTTTTAACCTTTTGTATAAAAAAATGTTATTTTTGACCAGCGGGAAAATAATGATTTTCATTTGCCCGCTCCTCCAAAATTCCGTATAATCGAACAAAATTTTATGCGCCCGACGGGCAAATAAGGATTCTTATTTGCCCGCTGGTCAAATAAGGATCCTTATTTGCCCGCTACTCGAAAATTCCGTAAAATCGAAAAAAATTCAACTTAATCCACTATAAATTTGTAAATGCATGTTTTTTATGACTTTTTTATTAAAAAATAAATCCAGCATACTATTTTTATTCGAGAATCAATTTAGCCTTGCTTTTTAGGCTCAAAAACCCTGAAAATCAATATATGAGTAATAAAAAATAGGGTGTGCACCTAGAGCATAGTGGGCCTTTTGACCTCGTGTGTTTGCAGTACTCGTCTTCAGTTCGCAAAATGCTCACCTATATACGACTCGTACTGCAAACTCCACACTCGGTCTAAAAAGACCCACTTTTCACCCTAGGTACACAATATACTATTATTTTCAGCGACTTTTGGTTCAATGAATTTAATACTGTTAAATCTATGTTTGTAAATATTCGTTGCTTTCAAAATAAATCGATCATAAATTGAATTCAGTTATATATTATTCTTTGATATTTAAACAAATTAATTTTTTATATAAAAATCATTTATTAATTGATGTCAAAACATTTTCTTGAGATTGATTTTTAAAATTGATTGAACGTTTGTTATATAGACTGAAAAATATACTATTATACATTTCTCTTTTAATTTATAACCTTAAAATTTATATTTATTAGATTGAATATTTGCAATTGATTCCCTATTTATTTCGCAGTGCTTTTAGTTTTAAGTCATCGTGGTGAAAATGTATGTTCTATTGAAAGATAATTTGATTTTCAAACTATAGTTTATAGATTTCTCATAATTACTTATAATTCTTGCTTCCTTAGAGTGATTTATATCTGATTGTACTTTGCATATTTTTACATTTTTTTAAAATAGTAAAGAACACGCGTTCCATACTTATTTTCCAACTAAATGAATTTTTATTTTTATATTTTTAACAAATCGTATTTGAAAAATATGCTATTTATAGAAAAACTTGTGACGATAATTTACCTTTGTTCAATCGAAACTAGATTCGGTCTTCAGAATACTTCACAAAAGTAACAGAAATCAATGTTTCTATTCTTAGACATCTTCCTTTTTATTATCGATTCAACTGCTAAAATATTCAACGCGTTAATAATTTTTTGAAATAAAATAGCTTAATATTTTACTCTACGTTTTGTTTACGGAGTTTTATGACAAAAACTTTTTAATTTATCGTACATTCTGCAATTATAAAACGTCTATTGTACTAGTAAATGTAGGTACATCAAGAAATTAATGGTAAGGTCAAACTTCACAGTTAGAACAGCAACTAGTTCCAGAAATTTGTCAAGCTTAGTTTCGTCGAGTCTACAACGCAATAACAATCAACAATTATTCATGTGTGCATTTTAGCACTAAAAACATTCAATCATCTGAAATTTTAGCTAACATAAAAAAATAAATATAGAACTTAATGACAGTAGTTTGCGAAGTATCTTTGTTGATGTTCATTATTTATTCATCGATTAATTGATAAGCTTCCTTCTGATGCGCATTTATATTATAAAGTGCCAATGGAAAGATCAAAGTTTACAGTTTGTACTGGGCAACTAGTTTCAGAAGTTTATCAGGCTTTGTTTGCTGGATTATGCATCATGTATCCAATAATTCCTAAACATATGTTCGTCAAACTTTATAGCCCTCCTTAATTATGTTACGGGTTTCCCAATGTAAAAACTGAAATTGGTTCGTTTATCCCAACTTGCGACGCGTTCAACAGTTTGTAAACTCACATCATTCAAACTTGAAAACCTGCCATTATCAGGTAAATAACCACTATATATTACTTAAACAGCGAATTTTAACCTAAACAAGAAATTTTCGTTGGAACATCTAAAAATAGAAAAGTATATAAACATGAATATCCGTGATATTTAGTGACAAGTATTTTGTAAATGAAAGGCAGCAGGATTTCTAGTTTAAAATATTCTGTGTGAAACATTGAATTAAGTACTTCATGCTACGAAGTAGTGGACGTTTCTGACGGGGGTAAAAAAACGAGAAGTGCAACGGTAACTCAATTAGTTTTAATGCGCATATGAATTTATTCTTACTTTTTATGAATTACACAAGAAAATACTGACTATATCGTGCACGGCCGGCAACAAATCAATATACAAACATAATTTTCATATTATGTTACTTCTGTATTCACGACTTCACAGTTATTCTTTAAAATTATTATTCTGCAAAAAATTCAGCCTCTTTAAAGATGCTCTCACAGTACTCTGCCAGACCATAGTCAATCTGTATCTATACTTATGCCTACATACAAGCTGATCCTAAGTTTTTTTTTCATTCGATTTTATTTTAATAAAGCCGATGGGACTTATTCCTGTATATATAAGACTTAAATATTACCATATCCATTAGATTATGTTATCTCATAATACATTCTACGAAATAATTTGCCTATATAAATTTAAGATCTTTTCCTGCAAATGCATATCACTTCTGTGAATTGCAAAGTATACACCAAATTTGAAAATTTAATGCACGCGCCAATGCATACTCATCAGCGTACAAACATCTAAATTTTGTTCAACAGAAGCTTCGACGCGTTATAATAAATACAATATTTCCACCTAGAAACAGTGCCACCATTATCTTTCTACGCTTACATCATAAATACGCTATTAATTCTTATATAATCGCTCGAAACAGTCGCACTGGCGCGAGCGTTTCGTACTAATGACACGTATCGCGCGCTAAAGACGCGCTCGATAATACACACCCGCTCTGCGCTCTCTCTCTCTCTCTCTCTCTCTCTCTCTCTCTCTCTCTCTCTCTCTCTCCCCGCAGACAAAGTCAATACGCTAATTGCGACAATGCGCACTTCCATCATTATATACTCTTGGCGCGCGCGTCGCTGTTGAAATATACAACTTTATTTCGAACCTTGTCCATCCCTCTCTTCATTTTTCTCTTTCTCTTTTCCACCGCTGCGTCTTGCCCCACTCGCGTGCACCCCTCGAACTTGCATGCCCTCTCTCTTTTCTCCCTTCCCCACCTTAACCCGTTTGAGCCACCCCCTCTCGCTACCCCTTCTACGTCTCCCTCGCTCGCTCTCGTGGAGTACGCATGCGCCGGCGTCCATCCGTAGTGCCGATGTACGCGCGCGGGGTGCAGCCTCTCACCCTCTCAGTTCGTAGTCGGCAACGTTGCGTCCCGCACACAGAAAGAGAGAGAGAGAGAGAGAGCAAGCAAGCGAGTCAGTCAGTCAGTCACGGTGTTATTGTCCACCTCATACTCTCGCCATGAAGGTACACATAACCTCTCTCTTCGCTCCGAGCCGCACTATACATACATTGACACGCTCGGCGAGGTGTATAGAGAGCCGAGCTCGCATGCTGTCTACACATGTAGAAGGAGATATATATATATACACGAGTACTATATGACACGCGCTCGAGCACATCACACGCACGCACACGATCGTTGTTGTTTTTATTTTGTTTCTTTTTTTTCATAGTACCATTTTCATGTTTTTTTTTATTTATGTTTGGAGCAGTGATTTATTTTTTCTTTAGTTACGAAAAATTTTCACGACGAAGTTTAGCTTCGCACGAAAAATGTGACCTTAACTTTTGTACGGTCTAAAGAAGTAATATCGCAGATCGTAAATTCTTTGAAGCACTGTTTTATTACTGTTATTTGGCACTGCTTTATTTTGACTGTATTTTTCACGTAACGTGTTTATTACTGCACAAAAATAACTGTATTTTTAACGTGTTTTTTATGTGTTTGGTTGAGTACTTTTTTTTGTCAAGAGACGTTAGTCAGTATGTGCCCTTTTCTTGAGTGAAATAAATATACATATTTTTGGATCACGTGAGGCGAAAATCAGACCCCAGTGAAGTGAAAATCGTGTTCGACTACGAAAACTACAGTGCGTGAATATTTAACAAGCCCGAAATCGATAAAACATTGACTTTTTCTCTGTTTCTATTTATGTTATTGTGTTCCACTTGATTCCGTAATTGAATTACTTATCTTGTCTAGATAGTTCGAGTATCTAGTCATCTTGCGCGGCAATGCAGTGTTTCGCTTAGGGTCACGTTTCATTATTTACAAACATTCTCTCATTCACGTTCTTCAAGTTTCCAATTTTTTATTGAGTAATGCCAGTGTATTATTTACAGTAAAATTATAAGATTCATTTCGCTTTTCTGTCAGTATAAAAAAAAAGAAAAAAATCACAGCATAAACGATAAAGTTAAGTTACATATATAGCTTTTATGCTATGCTTGTGCATCTATTTCATTGTTTTTCTATTCACAACGATGAACTGTTTTTATGCGTGTTCATTTACACTGTATTGATTTTTTTATAAAATTAGAACTTGTAATACACAGGTGTACTCTCAGTGTCGCAATTTTAGCGAAGATAAGAATAGTGAAAGTTATATAACTAGGTGGTATATAAGTGTAATCATCGGTAATTAGCTAAATTTCATAAAACAGAATGCTTGGTATTTTCAATAATTATAATTTTTTAGTAGCCAAAGATATGACAACATTTAAAGCACTTGATAGTTACGTAGTTTTACATTTATAGATTTATTTCATATTAAAAATGAGCATAAAATAATCACACAGCATAACCATATTTTGTACTTGCATACAAAAAAATGGTATTAATTATTTTTAAATATTATTGACATAATTATATAAATTTAGATGTATACATTGTTAATCATCAGTTGCTACTCTCGGCAAAAAATACTGTGTAGGCAGATATAGATACTACTTATATCTACTTACATCCAATTTATGAGATAGGCTGTAAGACATACATTTCGAACTACTTGCTAATAAAGCTTCATATTACAAAATAGTTTCTTCCCCTGACAATACATTGAACAATATATAATTATCTCCAAGATAAGAAAACCTTGACTTTGAGAAAGATCCTCAATTATAACTTTTTTCATCATAACGTCCGACACACAGTCCGTTCAGAACCCCGCAAACGTATACACAAAACAGCACTCTTCACGCATGTAGGTATGCACGAGCCTCAACGAAACAAATAATCCGCGCTACTATACACGGTTTTTCCCTGCCCCAGGCAAAAGCGTGCGGCGAAAGACAAACGAGCGAATTACGCATCACGTATACACACCGGCACTATGATTCACCTCCCTCTCTATCTCCCCTCGTGAGGGTAGAAAAGACGGAGGAAACTCTCTCTCTTTCTCGAGATATAGAGGATTTCCCGTTGCGCAGCGTTCTTAAAATATTTACACCGCTTCTTGGGCGCGGAGAGTCGTGGAAGGTATATAGGTAATTCGGCCGACATGCCGGGTGTTTACGCGCGGGGAAAATATTTGAACGGTTCGTTAAAACTACGTGCGCGATAGTCGGAGTGTACAGCACGTTGAAGTGCGTTGCGGCGATGTAAAAAGTGTGCTGCTGATCGGGTTGGCTAGAATTCGATGGAAATTGAGAACGGATGGGATTTCAATTGGAATGGTCAATTTACATATAAATTGTTGGCTTGTAGTTAGAGCTATTATGAAAACGCTTGAGGAGAGGAATTTTCGAGTGGAGGTTTTAAAATTCAATGAAAATTCATGTAACTGATGTAAATTTACTATTATTTAACGTTGCCTCGTCGTTTGGCAGTTACCATAGACGTTCGATAAATCATTTTAGTGTATCAATCTGAAAATTTATCTGTCGTATATTCGGTTATTTTGTTTTGATACCTGACCGATGAAGGAAGTGAATGTCACAGTTCATCTGTACCTTCCGTATACAGAAATGCGGTTGTCAAATAGCATATGTAATCAATGTTTCGAAACAATTTTGATTTTACTTATTATTAGCTGTTTCTAGTAATTAATGTAAATTTGCGTATTATGTAATTGTTTGGATTGAGCGGAAATTCAAAGTTTTTACAATAATGCAATATTTACTGCTGTTCTCAATATTGTCATAGTAAATACTGAACCAATATAAAAGATCGATATTCCACCGTGTAATAAAGTAAAATTTGATTTGACAACTTTATTAGAGTAAATTTCAAAAACGTCCCAACAGTGAGACCTAATTATTTTGCAAAGTTAGCGAAATTGCAATACTTTAACATTGTGTGCTCAAACTTAATGTGACATTTATTACAAATTACCCGATATATCCATAATCGGAAGTGCTTTAAACTAATGACAGATAAGAGGCAGTTGCGTCGGTTCGGCGTGAGAGTAATTTCCGGTTTGGATGTACGGCTGGATCGATATTTCATCTTATAGAAATCAGATGAATTACGTTCGCATATTAACTGTAAGCATCTGCAAATTATTTGTCATTTATTCTTACGTTTGATACACGTGGTTTCCCTTCCATTATTCATGAAATTTATGACAAAATATATTATTTGAAAGGTCATAATAAAGGACATAATTACTGATGCAATTTTTCTTTCGATGTTAAATATCCTTTGACCTAAATGCTTAAATTGCCATTCAATTTAATAATTGCAGTATAGAAATTTAATGCTTCTTCCCGTGGTATCTTCGCATCTCAATCACGATCTTGCGTTCGCTAGCTTATAGAATAAACGATGGCCTTCGTAAAGTAGCTTCTCGATAAAATCTTTTTAACTTGCGCCGAACCTCGTGAAAAAGAATATTAGCTCCCAAGAATTAATATGAATTATTAATTGAGGAAGCTCTCGGGCCTTTCACACTTAATTGGCAATATAAATTCTGGCATTAGTAAATACCCGCCTCCTCACACTGCAGTGAGCTCTAGCTCCTAATTTTCTGAAAGGAAAGAGTCCGACCTTTGCCCCGCAACGAAATATCATCTGCGCGCGCACACTCACGATACAGAGAAAAATCTTCATTTCCATTTTAGCGAAGATTATGATGATAAAAATGGAAATTAATTCTGTGCGAGGTGAACTTTTCACGTTTCAGATAAAGGTCTAGTCGAATATTTGCAAAGCAATAATAAATTTAAAAACTTGATCTTGTAAAATTTCATGTTTCTTGAGATCTATTAAGAAAATTGTACTTTAAAATTTAAAGATATGACGAAAAATTTTAGAAATAAGATGTAACTGGTGCTGTTGGTAGCCGGCGAATAAATGACAATTATTTTGTAATATAAATTAATTAGATTAATAATAAATGACAAAGCTTTGAGCAGAAGCTTCAATTGAAATGATGAGAAAGCTTCAAACTTGTGCTTCAATTGAAATTGTTCATATGTTAAATGCAATAGTATATTACGCACCTAGAGAGGAGAAAACTTGGACAGTCCCAAGATTTTACTGGCCAATTTTACTCCCGTGAAGCGTATACTATTTTTCCTCACATCGAGGCCGACAATGCCATATTTCCGTTTTGCAGCCGGGTGGGAATGAGGCACTTTCGGCCCGGTGTGAGGAAAAATAAATTATTTTCATGCATAAAATACTTTTATTTAAAATTCTAATTTCTGATAGTACTATAAAGCAAATTAGATGTTCAAACAATGTAATAAATTTAGCACTTACTGCAGCATTTATGTAAATCATTCAAATATTAGTTTAAAGTTATAAGGTAGAAAAGAATTAAGATTAAAAAGAATAATTCTGTGACTGTATTTTAAAAATGAATATAGTTCTTTTGCTAAGTCCAATTTTTACAGTCTTTCGATGCTTATTTTTTTGCATTACTTTCCTGTGAATTCAACATTTCTATAGCTACTAAAAACTATTTTTAGTTCTTTTTTTTATCTATTTTATGAACAGAGATGTAGAATATAAGGTTGCATTAGCATTAAACCAAGTTTAATTTTCGTCTTTCAGCACAAAATTTTCATACATCAATAAATGTAACTTCAGCCATTTCCAAAAGCAAATAGTAGCGCTGTAATTCTGTTAGGCACACCCAGCATTTATCTTTCCGATAAAATTAAACGTACATGTCATAAGAATTTTATGCAATTTTTTATTACTGCACGTCATTTACGTAAAATAATGAGTATTTTGACGATTTTTTATTTTGGTCCAAGAAAATTTACATTTATGTAATTTTTTCTTTAAAATGGCAGAATTAAACTGGTTTTGTAAATTATTGTATTAATAACTACGAACGATAATATATTCCATCGGATTAGCAGATTTGTTTGACAGTAGAGGTCACTGAACAAATTCTAGAAACAAATATTTTAAAATTTAAAATTTCTAAAAACTACAAAGAAAACAACACTGGATTCGAACTATGTTATAAACAACATTTTCAAGTCCAAGCGTGTCATTATCGATTTAATTATTTTCATTGACTAAATCACCCACTTTTACAAGCTTTTCTCGCATTTTACAAGCATTATTCGTACCATCAAGCCCCGACAACGCGAACAAAAATTGGAATATATACCGCGGAATAGTTACACCTCTAGCGAAGACGTATTACGACAGTCTCGTGTTTATAACGCAAAGTACATGGATATAAAACCCGAGCAATTCGAAAATAACGCCTCGTCACCAGCCATCAGCTATGGCTCAAGCCCCATATTCCCAGCAGTAACGTGTATTATACGTTCGGTTTACGTGATCATCGTAATATTTAGGTTCACTGTCAGAGTGCACTTTCATATACGCGCGCGCGCGAGACCGAAGCATGACACACACACACACACACACTAGGTACGTGGGGATCGACGCCATGCGCGCGCGATTTTACACATGCGCGCGTCGCTTGCTCGGCAAGGGCTGATTAACGCGGCTGTTTGTCCGCGCGATGTTTGCTCGATTTAACAGCCGTTGCCAGCGAGGCACATCGACCGCGTGTGCCAGTGGAGAGAGAGAGCGAAATTTCTCTCTTCTGCCCCCTTTTTTGTCCTCTCTCTTTCTCAAGGATACGCGCCTTTTTTATCTCCTCGTGGTTTCACGCATCCATCATCATACTTACGCTAGTAGCATTTTTTTTGTGTTGTCGGTGTATTAGTTCGACATGTCGAGTGAGCGCTATTTCTTAGTTTTTGTGTAGCATAAGGGTAGATCTCCGAAATAGCGGCCGAGCTGTTAAATATAGGTCAAAGTTCGTTAGATTTGGATTCTGATATTATGCGATTACGGACTGATTATGTTCGGTAAGCCAATTAAAAATAAAAGTTTGAGATTAAACATTATTTTTCGGATATCTGACTTTTATCGACCGTAAAGTTTTCATTTATTGACGCGGAAGCCTGAGCTTTACTACTCCGAGATCCTTCAATTTAACATATTTATTTAGGCAAGTGCTCGGATTTTAGGTCACATGCCATTGTGCCTCAGTTTACGTCTAGATTAACATAACAATCTTTCGAAAGAGATAACTTTTTTCCAGGAAATAATCTTTTATCGTATAGTAAAATGGAACGTTCGGAATAACGACTTTTAAACGGCATCTTGAAAATAAGAGCTCGAACACACACATCACGGTAACCAAATAGAGAGAAATATTGATGAAAAGTGTGTTCGACTTGAATTTTGAGGAAAATTGAGGTATTGTGAGAATATTTTTCCGAGGATATATATATAGATATATATATATATATATATATATATATATATATATATATAAATCGCGTGAATGAGGCAAATCAAATAGCGCGAGAGTTTGGAAAAAGTTACTGTCAAAGTTAGCAGAATGGTATTGGATATCGGGTATGTAATACCTATGCAAGTAGTGCTAGACGGAACTGGTCAGACGCGGGCATAAATATATATAGCCGAGAGACCGCAACTTCGCAAAAGTTTTCCACAACTTTTGCAAAGGGTAAACAGCTCTAATTTTTTCATCAAACACATAATCTCAAACTTTTCAATTCAATTATCCTACTTTAGATCATCCCTCGCGCCATTCCTCACTTTATATATATTTTTATCAAAAGCCAAAATTCAATACGAAGAATGGGCATGAGTGTCAAATGAACGAGTGTGATTTTTAATTCTGTAAGCTCGGCTTTTTTCTTTCTTCATCGACAATGGCAGTTAATCGACTGCTGGTCTATCGATATGAATGAGATTTTCTGAAATAGGTCAGCCATTTAACTTGCAGATTTGAACAAATGAAAGCGATGTAAAATGTATATGGACAGACTTACGTAGCGGCCAGTGTATTCTGAACTGGAATAAATCGTTAACCCAACTCGTCCATCTCTCAGTTCTCAAAACGTAAATTGAATTTCCATGTATTTGTAATCTTTATTTCCTTGAAATCTATCTAAAAATAATTAACACTTCAATTCCGTACTGCTCTCTAATTCGAATACTTTATTTACATTGCCCAGAACAATACGAGTATACCATCTACTCGTACAGTCGTACAATCTTAAAACTACCAATACAATTTATATACTATATCGATCCCAGTTGTATTTGACTAAACAATAAATCGAGCAACAGCAACACGCAGAGCTTCATCGTTAAAATCATCCCCTTAAGAATAAAACAACCATAAACCAGACAATTCCTCTCTCCCCTAAAGCATTCCGAGACGAATCTGCGGATCAGCAGCGTCTTCTTCGATTAGCTATATAACCTCCTACTCGTCGGCTAGCATACGTCGAAAGAAAGCATAAACGCTCTGGCGCAATTGCCATACGCACTGCGCGCGAGCGCACTTCAGCTTTTATAGCTCAAAGCGTTCACCCCGAGCTCGCGCAGTATGCGCCACTAGTACTGTGAAAGCACACGCGCGGAATTGGGTCAGCGAAAGGTTACTGTCCCGCTTTTCTCCCGACGTCAACGCCATCAGCGCGCCAGCGTCGAGAGCGCGCTCATCCCTCCGGGTCCCCTCTTCCCGGACGATTTCTCCTCCGCTCCCTTATACGAGAGCTCTCCCTCCCGTACCTATGTGTATGTATATGTATATACCCCGTGAAGTCGCGATTTTTCCCGCTCTCTCTGTCCCTCGCGCTCCATATTCATCTGTTTCGGGCGCTGTGTGTGGTTGTGTGGGAAAAATGGTTTCGAGAAATCAGATTGAAAAGGTTATTTCGGATCTCCGTAATTGAAATACATAATTATTAGAAATTATCCCTATATGGGTGTGTATTTGTGGGTGTGTGTGTGTGTATCTTGTATTATTTACGCAATCAGTTATTATTATCAAATTATGAGTTGTGATTTGTAATTTAAATTAAAAATTTCAGTGTGGTTGAAAACATTTTATTTACAGAGAGTGGTTTTGTGAATAAACATTGCTTGGAGATAATTAGTAAATTATATTGTGTAGGAATTATACTGATATTCGATTCTGTCTTCTGTGAAACGCTAGCAATGCATGAACTTTGTTAATTTCATACGCAAACATTTTCGGCGTCGCTGTTAAAGATTCTGTACCAATTAAGGAATAGTCCCAATAGTATACATGCAACATACCAAATATTGCTAAATCTATTTGTAAAAAAAATAATTAGTTTCGTAACTTTGATTATATAGAACTAGAGGTTTATTTACGGAAGTTTTAGTTTATCCAATGTAATAATAAGTTGAGTTTATGCAAGTCAATAAACTGGCATTGGTTTTTTATGCCCTCTGTACGCCTGCGCGTGTTACCGTGTATTATACATCGTAAAAGCAAACATATATATGTCTCGGCTTGTTGCTGTGTATATGTTGGATGGATATAAGAGCTGGTGACAGTATTCAAAGGGCTGCCGGGGGCTATTGAGGGCACGTAGTTTTTGTTTGTGAAAAAACTGTGTTGTTTTGAAGGTGGAATGCGTTTGAAAATTATATTATATTGTACTGTAATTGATGTGTATTCTATAGCCTTCTACGAATTGGTCATTATGAAAACGTGCATCGAACGATAATTTTCCCGTTTGTCAATTAATTAATATTTATTCTTTCTACGAAGTTATTGACAATGTTAATGAGTATGTGTTTTCCTGGTAATCATGTAAGTTCGTGAATATACTTTACATTAAACTGCGCCTAATTACAAATTCTAATTACTATTAATTACATTTTTGAAACAGTTGGTTATGTGCTACATTAAATTTATTACAAAGAGAATGTTAATTAGATATTCCGTTGAAAATAACCAGAATAATTATGATCGAAACATATATTTGGCTAATTTCACAATGTAATGATACTAAGGTAAAACCATAGCTAATAATTAATACGTATTCTAAACTACAATCCCTTGTATAAGAAAAAATAGCATGAAACTTCGTATTTAAATTAAGAGTAATGCTATCTTTATAATTATCTACCTTGTTTCCATCTCTTTCTTTTTTAAAAACACTAATTAAATAGAAATATTAATAACTGGATACGTACCAAACAAACCCCCCACAGAAGCAATCATTTTTCATTTATCCTACGCATTCAGTCAGTGCTTCTGCGTCTCTCTCTCTCTCTCTCTCTCTCTCATTCTACCCCGCGGCAATATTCCCTGTTCCGGCCGCGCCGACAGCCGAAAAGCGCATAGCGAACAATGCAAACTTCGGGGGCACGATGCTCCGTACCTGTTTTCGCGAATATATGCGCTTTCCGTAAAAAGGGGCGACTTTCCGTGGTCTATCACTCATTGTCAGTGTAGCGCGGATCAGCCGCACAGCGATTCTCGCACGCAGACCTTATAGACCATTATCATATAATGCAGAACGGTGATGTACGCGGCAGCGAAGTTTTTTTTTATCGTATTTTTGTTGACTAGAGGATGCCGGCAGTTGGCGATGATGGGAAAGTTTGTTCGCGATTGTTTCTGAATGCGCGCAGGTCTTTTTTGAAAAGTTGCGTGAATGTGGGGGTATCTGTATGTACGATGAATTTAGTTATCATGAAATTATAGGAAAATTTGTTTTTATCTCAGTGATGGAAGTACGATCAGTTTTAAAGCTTTTTCGTGGCGGTATATACCGGTTTTTTGATAATGAAAAATATTTCAATCTATCGTCAAAAACAATATCGGCGAGGACGAATTTATTTTTAAAAACTATGAAGTCATCTTTATATTAAAATCAGAGCTCATTTTCAATCTCTTTGAAATAAAAAGGAAACATTGTTTAATTCATTTTTTCTCTACCTTATATACGAACATCCGAGATACGAAACTTCATTTCTCAAAGAAATTCCGTATCTTCTTCGAGGGGTCTCGAAGACGAGTTATGTGGTCATCTCGTAGCTGTTATCGATAACGGCCGATCTCGTGTGTTGTTTGAGCGTGATTTGAACTAGTCGATAAGTTTAAAGTAGTTTTCATCGATACTCTTTGTTAACAGAAATTAAAAAATCTCGGCAAATAGGTCGTGGGTCGTACATTCAACAAATTAACGGAAACATAATTGAGTTGATTTCTTTTTATAACTATATGTTATGATATCTATATATATATTTCAATAATATTTCTCAATCGGTGTTGTCTTTGATAGCGAATGTGTCTTTTACTTCGTGAAGTGTTTATTTGTTTTGTGCGCACCTAGTTATATTTTGGCCAACGTCATTTCATTCATTATTTGCGCTTCTTGTTTTGTTCCTGCCTTGTTTATTTTAGATGTTGATTCGTTGACCCGCTCCTACGTCTATTGATTCGCATTAAATATGTATGACGCTTTTTGTAGTTGGTTTCATTTTTTCGACTCACGCCAATCTAAATGTTGTTTATCAATACATTCATGTTAATGATGCAAATAATCTATAATTGAATCTACTCAGTCGTCGTAAAGATTTAATATGACAAAATAATCAGAAAACTTATCATTCTTATTTTTATATTTAGTACCTAGAATGCTGTTACATTGTGTTTGGAATATCATTAATTCATTACAAATATAAGTATCAGCATTTTATTACAGTATAAAATAATAAAAAAAAGCTAAAAAAAGAAAGTATAAAAACTGCTAAAAACATTAATTAATAATTAATGACATTATACGACCATCCAACGTTATGATATTTCAAAATAATTTTCGTAACCGGATAGAACAAAAAAATTCAGTCTTGAAGCCTAGAGTATATTATAAAATTATATACATCGATGCTTCTCCATCTATTTGAAAACGCATTATCAACAGACATAAGTCACGTGAGCAACCAAATAAAAATCGAGACTATAATACCTACCACACCTAATCGCAACGCAACAATAGAGAGAACCCCTTACGCAAATTCCACTCTCGGCGACTGCATCGCCACAGCTTTCACCTTTCGACCAAAAAATCCTTACAGCAAAGTACCTTGCGCGACTATATCTATATGTACACCTCTCGCGAATTCGCTCTCCCGAAGCGCGCGCCCGCACTCACTCTGTCGCACAATCCAGAGGGAGGGAGACGCAGTCGAAAATGAAATTAGGACGAGCCGATAAAAGTGTATATACTCTTGTGAGCACGACCGGACGTGGCCCGTTGCTTTTCATCGACGCGAGCGGGCGCACTGCGTGCCTTTGCGAGATAACGCGATTCAATTTTTTGCGGGCTCGCGCTTTTCCCGGAAGAGAAGAAAGCGGTCGGTCGCGCACCACTGGCACTACTGGCGCGCGCTTTGGAGACTCGCTGGGATTCTCTCTCTCTCTCTCTCTCTCTCTCTCTCTCTCTCTCTCTCTCTCTCTCTCTCTCTCTTTTACTCGTTATGAATGCGAGGCTTTTGTTTCGGCTACCGAGCGGTATTTTTTTGATTGGAAAATAATCCCAGCGGGCTTTCTTCGGAAACAAAGATCCGCGGATTTTAATAGGCGAGTACACACGGCCGACCCAACAGTCGATGACGTAGCGGCAGAGAGCTTTCGTTTATATATTTCGTTAACGGAGAATGAGATTCTTTGTTCGAGTCGCTTGGGCTCGGCGATTTATTTGGGTTACGTTTTAAAATTGGATTTTGCTGGTAACTGTATACGTGTGCGGGCTATTGATATCGATACAGCAATAATTCACTTTCTTTTTAATCATAAAAATACAGATGTTTATAAATAATGTATTTGTTTTGCTTAAAAGCAGCAAAGGAGTTGAAATTAAGCAATGTTTTGGTTTATTTTGAAATAAAATTTTATGAAAGTTGGCGCTTAAAAATACACGAGTAGGATGGGGTGTATGTTTTTGAAAGTTTTGATTGATTGCTCAGAAGTTAGACTATACAGCTGGCTTCGCTACCGCGAGCGCTTAAAATATTTCTAAGGAAACAAGTTTTTAAATTTCATTTTTTCTGTTTCAGGTGAGTTCACAACTTTTACAAATTACTTTGCCAGACTGATCATGTGACGTAAGTCTTTAAAACATACATTTACTCCTCTTGTTATTCCGTCATCATTTTCAAAATATTACTAAAATATAAAAATAAATAGTATCTTCTTGATAAAAATTATCATTAAAATATTTATGTATTCAGTTATTTATATTTGAATAAATCGTAGAATATTTTTAAGTTGAAAAGAAAGTTAGCGTATTTTATGAATTCTTATTTAAATCCAAGTTTTCGAAAATTCGACTTCAACATAAGTATATGTTTTTATTCACCAAATATTCACAATATTAATGAGTTTAAATTCACATTTATACTCCATGGTGTTATTTTCATTTTCGTACTACATGTATAATAAATTATAATTAACCGTTTGATTTGTAATAACTAAATATTTTATAGTCAATAGAGTAAATGTATTTAAAAATATTCAGGATAAATATGTGTATTTAATAATAAAATATTCGAACATCGCTGTTAAATAATAAAATGTCAATATTGTTCCAAACAGATCATATTTCAAAATTAATATTCGTACTAAATCATTTTAGTTTCACACAAAATGCATACGATTAAAAGCTTTGCTTGGAGAATATTTATCCATATTCGGCATAGAAATAATAATTAAGAACTAACCTATATTATAGTATTTATTAATAAATTTACGACTATTTTTCACCGTAAAATAGTTTATGCACAGCAACCAAATCTCTATACAAATTATTTATTTCCATGTAAATCTCGTTAACTTATTTCAAAACACGCAAAAAAAAAAATAGAACTTCCAATATATTTATGTATATAAATATACATCAATTTGCAGTTATAAATAACTTTGTATAATATGTGCAAATGTAAATACTTCTCTCTTCAATTTATTTCATCTCCAGAATAACTTCGCTACGTTAAATAAATCTTATAAAAAATATTTCAAACGCTTAAATGCATAAACTGTTTTATCGGTTTCAAAGCGTCAATTTATCGTACAACAACATCTGGGTACAGTCACATTGTCCGCGTGACAACAAGTCATAAAGATTAACGGTTAGCACTTTCATGCTCACTCCGTGCGTGATCAGCTCCTTTTCTAGAAAAAAAACTTTCGAAACTTTGATTCGAATATCTGTACACACATATATGAAATACACTACAGCTGAAAATAATTTATTACACCTTATTATCGGCTCTCCTCGGTTAACTGTATCGAGCTAAATCGAATAGTTTCGGACCACTGATCGACCCTTCCTGACGGATTCTCCGAATAAACACTTCGGACAGGTCGAGAGATCGAAAACAACGATATAACCTCGCGCCCGAGCGGCGAACCAAATTCCCCAGTCTTAATTTCCGATCTTTCCTTCTGCCTTTCCGCCCCTTCACGCCTCCCCCTCCACCCTCCTTCGCGTGAGGAAAATGAGTTCCCAGCGCCTCTTGCGCGGCGCGTGCGTGAAGATGAATAGCGTTCGTGCCGACGGGGAGAAAGAGAGAGAATCAGAGTAGCCGGATCTAATTTTCCCCATCTCCCACGGCGATTAACTTTCTCCCGGGCTTAAAAGTCCGTTATTCCGAATTCGAGAGAATTCGATAAATAGCAGTGGGGTAGTAGGTAACTGATGAGTCAGGTTTGTAGTAAGTGTGGTCGCACGAATCACGTGTGTGTACGTTCGCAGAGAGAAGCACGTGCGAATCCCGACAGTATAGTAGTAGTAGTAGTAGCTGCTCGTTGTTAGTCATAACGACTGCCGCACGCAAATGCTCGATTAAAGCGTTTTCGTATATGTATATATATATATACATATCGGTACTATAAGTAATAAGTAGCGTGTATTACATATTTGATGAATTAAGATATTTCGTTTCTGTCCTACTAATTTTTTGCTAAATCACTCGGTTAGATTGGAATTCGTTGCGCGGGATTGCACTAATAACACACAGTTCGCGGAAA
>JAPYZO010001254.1:0-30730 GCA_030522905.1 Torymus flavipes | reverse complement strand
GAGAGAGAGAGAGAGAGCGATGCTGTCTCGCTATCGCCGTTGCGGTGTGTGATCATTGGTTACGTGACGCGCACGCACGCGGGTGGGGGGAGAGAGGGACCGTCGGTGACATGCGAAGGTGGCTCTCGGGGTTTTTCAAATGGAGCGAGGTCTGAATATCGTCTGAAGGACTGAAGGAGATGAGTAGTGTTTGTATACATATATAGGTAGGGCCTTATGGACCTTATTTTTGTTTTGGGTGGGCTTTAAAGATGGTGTTATGGATCGGTGGTGCGACTGACGTCATTGATAAAACAACTTTTCGGAGTTAACGAAACGGTTCGAAGATTGCAGGTCATTATGAAGTATATTATACCTAACTATTATATCATTGTTACGTGATATATTGGAAAGTATTATACGAGGAAAATGTTATTTTATAAATACGTAAATAGAAATGAGTAAGAATAGTTAATTGCAACAAGGTCATTAAAAATTATCTGAAAATCAATTTATCGGCGTCAATGTAAAAACCGAGGTTTTTATTCAATAATGTCTAAAAATATTCATTTTTTTTATTGGTGTATAAATAAACGTTATACTTTGCAAGTTTCTAATCCATTATATACTTATACTAAACGTTGCTAAACGTAAAAAAGAAACCATCTATCTATACGGTGCGACAACTTCTAGTTAATTTTACACGAAATATTCTACATAGTTAAGATTTAATTTCATTCTATAATTACAAATTACATGTAATTACTTTATAACATTCAATATAAATTCTTATAATAGTTCTACAAAATTCTCGTTCAATAATAGAAACCGATATCGTTTCATCCCACGTAAGCTTCCCTTTACATCAATGCACCCACACTTCACGGCCACCAACAACCCTTCAAAATAAATAAATGCCCCTTACCTTTTCAGCAATCATCACACCTATGTATCCCTCAAGAGCCTGATGGTCAGAGACCGTCATAAGGACGCCTGCCGGCAATATCCGAGCGACGCCCCACCCGCGCGGGGGGGAACGACACCGCACCGCGATGACTACATACAGCGGGGAGGGGGCGAGGACACACGCGTGCGATGACGAGGGTCGCCCCCCTTCTCCCCCGAAAACGCCGATCGCCCATATAGATTTTTTCACTTTTTATGGGCTTTCGAGGATCGCCGCGCGGATTTCATGTGTAGGGATAGCATCGGGTGGTAGATTTTTTTTCTACGGGAGTCAGAGATTTTGTTGGCGATGATTTTTCAAGGGATGCTCTCTTGGAATAAAAATGATGATTATGTTAAGGAGTGAGATAAATCAAGAATTTCGTCCTAGATGCCGGTATCGTTATTGCGGACGAATTTCGGAGCGGATTATTGATCAAATAACTGTACCGAATCATAAATCTTATTCTTTTTATAGCCCGTCGATACACTCGACGATTTGCATGTTGACCTGGAACTGTCGGAGTTGTAAAAGTTATTGCTGAATGACAAACCTCTTTTATCTCCACGCAATGGTTCGACGCATCTATGAATTCATTTTGACTTGGATAGTAAAACGTAATTTAAATTTTCGGGAAATTGAACAGACAGTGTAGACAGTCGAGGAATGAAAATAGCTAAACGGAGAATATATATATTTTTTAAAGTAAAAAATTTATTTTTGTATTTATTTAAATACAATTTAACATAACGTAAAAGATGATAGACTGAACAAGTATTGTCAAAATAGGCGCTTTAGCTACACGAGTATCAAAGTCATTATTATATATAATTACATTTTCTTTTTTGATGAACTAATATTGATAATTTTCAATATGTCTAATTATGGTTTGGATAAGAAAATGTTCCAAATAGTGTACAAATTTTTTATGCATATACATCGTTTTCAATTGTTATAAAAAATCCTATTTGGACGGTATAAAAACGCTTATATATTTTTCGTAAAAAAAGATAAAAATTTTTGTTCGAGCTCTAGAGATTCTATTTCTAAAATATTTAATTACTAAATTTCTCTACATCTTATAATATATTTTTAGTAAAAATCTTAAAATACGTTATTACTTGAACTCTTTTGGACGGAAATTTAATTACATTATCTCTACTAATTACTATCTGTAAGTAGCAGAGGAAAAAATCGGCACTATACTTTACTTATAACTTACTAAGCGTTAGTTTATTGTGCGAAATAGAGCATTTGTGTGATGAAGATTCAAAAATATCAACCGTATGAGATTCATTCGTTTTAAAAAGTATTTCTATAGATATAAAAAATACTTTAATATCAACAAGTTTAAATGGATATTTTACTTCGCGCTATTACAGATCTATAGAATCAATGTGTTATTACAAATGTGTAGAATTAATAAGTAAAAATACAAAATTAGATTTATACAACCTCGAAACCTAAGAACGCACTAAGTGCGTGACCGTGCTTTGCAAGATTGCTCTATATGGGTCAATTTGAGGTTGTATAAATATAATTTAGTGTTTGTCACGTAAAGTTACGTCGACCTAACGCTCAGATGCCATTTACTTTCATCCGATAGGTGGTGTCGGACGATCCGCTAGAGAAATCAATAATAAAAAACCATATTCGCTTTGAGAGGTTCGATAGCTCTCCGCTCCGTACACGATCGTATGTTTACGTTTTGCCGCAGTACTCGGAATCGGCGTTGTTTATCGCTTCAGATTGCGTATAAACATTCTCCTGTATATTTTCTATATTGCCTGCACTTTTTTTGATTCACTGTAACCTTTTTTTAAAGAATCGCATCCCAAGTGTTTTGTATTTTACTAAGGTACTTCCCTAAGAGCCCGTGCATAAGAGTTGAACTTTAAAGTTGAATAACTTCATAACAGGGTTGAAAAACAATCTGAAATTTCGCACACCAATAGAAAACCAATCGGAGAGCAACATATTAAATTTTTGGAATGACGGAACCTTTTTCATTTCGGTATCGAACCTCCTTACATAGGCAATCATATGGGTAAGTTATATCGGTGACATCTTTTCTGGAATGCGTTTTCAAAAGCTTAGATAATGCGTTTAAATTATAAAAAAAGAGTAAAAATTAAAAAATAACCAAGTTCGGCCACCAATCTAACTCAAATATTGGAATGTGTGAATTAGGAATTTCTGCTCAACACAAATAATAAAAATTTCTCAATTTCCTTAAAAGTAGCACTTACTATACTTACTCTGTAAAACACGCTACCTAAGCTTCTCAAAACAACCACCCGTGATGCTAGCAAAGTGCATAAAAATGATCTTCTCCCGAATCACCATCTACTCTCAAACGTAACCGAAAACTTTAAGGAAGATAAGTAATACGACGAACAATGTCGTATCTACGACTCTCCTGGGCGCCGCGTTACCGTAATCCGACGCGTCGCCCATGCGAAATCTGTGTGCCGGACTGGACATGCGTCCGTCACCACCGTTACTGTAAGCCAGCACACGCAGATAGTATTCTTTGCCGACGCCGAGGTTGTTGATGATGGCATCGATTGCACCGACGGGTACCGTCGTATCGACGGCAGTACTCATGTCTTGATCGGTCTCCCAGACGCGAATCTTGAAGCCGATAACCGGCTCCTCGTCCTTTATGTTTTGTACGTAACGCCAAGTGACGCGCACCGATGATGGGTTACGGCCAAACACATGTACTGATGACGGTGGATTTTGTGGTGCATTACGGTACGTGCGCTCCAGATAGCGCTCGCTCTCGGGACCTTCACCAGCCGAATTGTACGCCATAACCTTGAGAAACAATATTTTTTTATTATTACAAGTTATTATAAAATAAAAAAATAATTATATTTTCCTTGAAAATCAGAATGACTTCATACCTTCACATAATAATAGGTATTGGGTTGTAAACCGACAACGAGCGACCAGGGTCGGGTGGTACGAGATAAATAATACACGGCATCCTCTTCGCGGTTCTCCTCCTTCCAGTACTTGATACGATGTCCTATTAATTTGCCACGCACGCGATCGCGTGTTTGCAGGATGGGCTGCCAGGTGACGTTCAGGGCTGTACCGTTGTACGACAGCGCCGATACTTGCTGAGGCGCGGCCTAAGAAAACCACAAAATCAAAACCCCCTCATTAGTCAATGCACATAATTGTAAAAGGTATATATTTAAGGGTAGGAATAAAGTAATTCACCTGCGGCATATCCTCAGCGCTGTAAATAGTGGTGATATCGGATTTAGGTCCATAGCCAACATCGTTGGCCGGTTGCACTTGGACCTCGTACTCTGTATAGTAGTACTGCGATTGAATCGACACGACTGCCATGCCAACGTTTCCGTGGCCCTTGAGCGGCTGCGACTGGAATTCCGTCTCAGCGCCTTTCCTGCGCCAGAAAACTTTGTAGAAGATACCTGGGCCGTACTGATCGGCTGGCTTGAGGGGATCCCATTTGATAGTCAAATCACCGATTTTACCTGCAAACGTAAAATTGAGAGTAAAATTATTTTTTCACGTCGACTGTTTTTGTTAAGGAATATTTTGTAAACTTACCGCCACCTCCGCGGATGTTTGAGGGAGCTTTAGCCGGTTTATCTGCTGGTGTGCTGTACTGCGGCGAGGGCATCGACGGTGGACCGTAGCCCAACTCGTTTCCAGCTTGCACGCGGAACTCGTATATCGTGAACGGATTGAGTACGTTCTCCAGGTACACCTGCTTGCGACCGTTGTATCTGTCGACTTCCGTGAACGCTGTGTAATCTAAAAATAAAAAAAATTCTCAATAAATAATTCTGTTGTCATAAAAAAAAACATCATCATTTCTTATCATAGACAAAACTACATACCTTGCGTGAGATTCGACCACGTGCGATTCCAGTTGGTCCTCGCCGCAATGGCGTATCTATTGATCATTCTGCCGTGATACGCGCCATCAGTCCACGTGAGTGTCACCGATGTCTTAGCCACGGTAACAACCTGCACGCCTCCGGGCGGTCCTGGTGGACCCTCAACAGTGATGGTCGTACGCGAGGAGATGCGGCCTACTGCGCTTTTGATGATACACTCGTAGTCGCCGGCCTCGGCGAAGGTAGCGTTGATGATGTCCAGCTGACCACCGTCGATGACGATGCGAGGGTTCGCCTTAAGATCCTTATCACGTATACGCATGTCGTTGTGCATCCAGATGTAGGCAACGTCGAGCATTTCGTCCGTCATGGCCATGCAGCGCAGCGTCTGGTTCTGATTCACCGCGGTGTGGATGCGAGGGGGTAACGATTCGATCAAACGTGGGCCACCTGGAATCCAACGTATTTTGTTTTAGAATTGTCTTACCTAATCAATTCTACTGTTATATTTTAATCTTATATATTTACCTAAAACAATGAGGCGACCGCGCGACTCGTCGGTACCGTACTGATTGGATGCCTGGCAGACGTAGGTGCCCTCGTCGTCCCGCGACACAGGGCTGATGATAAGGCTACCTGTATCGAGTATGCGCCTTCTACCTCCGGTACCCAGCACGTTACCGTCCTTCTTCCAAGTGAACTTGGGCCTCGGAGCCGCTTCTGGGTTGCAAATGATCGTCACGTTGCCGCCTTCAGCTGCGTAGGTTTCTGGCTCCAGCGGTCGTTTTTTGAACGTGGGTTTCAGAGCTGTAAAATGACGGGTAAACACGATTAGAAAAGGTGCAAAGTACTTAATCATTAAAGAGTAAGTCTATTTACTCACACAAAACCCTAAGCTGAGCCGACGAGTACTTCGTCTTCAGCTGGTTTCTCGACTCGCACTGGTACATAGCCTCGTCCCTCTCGGGATCCAGCGACTTTATCTTTAGCACGTTATCCTGTACGAGATAACGATCTCTGTCCTCTGGTGGCAGGGTATACCAATCGATGTACTCGCCGTTCCTGAGCCAGCTGTACGTAACGTCGGGTATACCGAAGGCCTCGCACACCCAAGTCAGCTCGCCGTGGTTGTCCATATGCTTGTCGGCTAGTGGCACGGTAAAGTTGGGTGCAGCCTGAATCGACAGATATACCGAGTTTTTGATGGCGATGCGCTCGTTGCGAGCTCGACAGATGTACTCGCCCTGGTCCTCGATGCGAGCACGTGGTATCATCAGGACGCGGTTGTGGTTTGTCAGGTAGGAACCGCGAGGCAGCTCACCGCCTATACGAGTCCAGTTATATGAGGGTACCGGGCTGTAGGAAAACGAGATTTTCAGTGTCAAATTAGTTTGAAAATATGGGGTAAGATGAAATGGTTAATGTAGATGCTTACAATCCGAAGGCAATGCATTCCATGCGGACTTGGTCACCGGCAATCGGTGCTTCGGGGAAGATTTTCGGAAAGTTGTTCGGGAATTTCAGTTGCTGTGGCGTTACTGTAAGATTAATAATTGTCAAACATTATAAAAGAAAAATCCTATCTTTACTGAGTAGGAAATTTCAGCAACTTACAGTGAGGACTAACGTAAAGCGGGAAGAACGGGCCGTTACGGCCGGTATCGGAGGCAGTGCTCTGTACGTTACACGAATAGTTGGCTTGGTCGACCTTCTCGAGAGCCGAGAAGTATAAGGCACCATCGTTCGACACGAACAGTCTTTCGTTGTCATCGTCGACAAAGTAGGGGAACGCCTCGCGAGCCCAGTAGTACTTGACACCGGGGAAGTGCTGTGGCGGATCGCAGTAAAGGGCTTTACCCCAATGCTCATCGCCACGCTCCTCCGAACGCTTTAGGTTGAATTCCAAAATGTAGCCGAAGGATAACACCACGCTCTCGGACCTTATGGTACCGAATTCGTTGGTCGCCTTGCAATGGTAAGTGCCGCGATCTTCTGTCTGAAAGTTTGTCGAAATATTTAGCGAAGTTGACGAATAATTGAATTTGTAGGTGATGTGTTAAAGTAATTACCTGATTGGGAGCAAAAATGATAAGAGTTCCACCACTGACAGTGTATCTGTCATTTGCCAAAGGATCAATCTTTCTGGCAATTAATCGGTCATTTTGGAAGTCTTCCTTGAACCATTCATATGTTGGAGCTGGATATCCACCGGCCAAGCAACTCACAGAAACATCGTTATTTACAACTCTCTTTGTAACATCAAATACTTTGTCTTCTGGCTGTTTAATAAAATATGGTCCACGGGGTATTTTCAAAGGATCTCTGACTTCAATACCATATTGATATGTGCGATCATCAGTCAATAAGTATAATAAATTAGTAGCTGGTGCTTCACAAATATAGTAATTAGGCTCCTGGCCATTGACTTTTTCTAATCCCCAGCGTTTAAGATTTTCACTATACCCATAAACAAGAAAATCCTTTCCAAAGACATTTTCCCTTTCAGGCAAAAAGGCATTTTCCATATTTATTACTTGCGTTCCATCTTCGTTTGTCCAATATCCTCCTTGCATCCTTACACCTGTGTACCATTTTCGATGCTGTGGATCCTGCTGTATTAGTTCACGCAAAATATTTCCATGTTCTTCAATAGAATTGATGGAGAGTAAATCGCTCTGGTAGGCTTGGCAGTTTCTTTTAGCATCTTCTCTAGGCCTAAAACTCTTTATGAAACGATAACAGGTGTCTTGAAATGTCACCCATGGTTTGGGACATCTAAGATCTATCTCATTATAATAAAGAGTTTGTGATGTAACGGCAGTTATTGTTGTTACCAGAAAAATTAGTCTTAGTATTAAAGACATTATACTGCCTGAAATAAAAAAAAAATAGTTGTTATTGTACTGTTTGTAACAATATGTTTTCTGATATTAATATTTATCCAAAATCACAAAAGCATACTAAAATTACTACAAAGAAATAAAAAATGCTATACACAAGTCGAATCTTAAGTAAAATTATACATGACACATTGCTTATGTGATATAAACATAACTTTTAAGTATTATTTTACTTTAATGTACACTAATTAATGTTAAAATAGTTTATTTAAAAAAGTCCAGATGACCACTCCTTACTATGAGTAATTTCAACTATATGATGAGATCTGCAACAATAACCACGATGGAACCAACAAAGTAATCCCTACATTTTTCAATTTAAATACTTATGATCACAAATAGGAAATTAAACAACTACTTTATTTTAAAAAATCGAGGAGAAATCGCCACAGCCACATTACTCATATGCAAGAATATGTGCACTGATGGACTCAACAGTTATGGAGGGAGGGGACATTCAGGGAGTGGCTACGATAACCGTTCCGCTTTTCCAGCGTTCGCACGCTCCATTATTAACACACCGAGGAAAAAAAACAACGCAACAACAATGAATAATTCGCATTAACTCTCAAAATAACGGTTACCTTTGTTTTCCTTGCAGTTTGGTTTTTCATGAGACGATTTTGTTTGGATTTGAAAAGTAGCGTCCCTCTCACTCTCACGTCAGTCACAACGCCACTATCTGCGCGCGCGGCGCGGGGCCATTCATTCGGTCATTCCTAACCTAATCCCCACCACGTCCACAGCCTGTAGCGTGCATAAACGTTTACACACCAGTCACCGCACATGCGACGCGTCCCCATATACACATATACAATAGGTGGTGAGTGTGTTCGTGATATTGTATACATGTTTTTTTTTCGTCAGAATATCGTGGGATGAGAGACTTCAACAGTTTGTTCAATGTGATCATGGTGATATCAATTTGATTGGTCGATTAGGTACTTATTTAAATATAGAAAAATCTATATGCATATTTCGTGCATGACGCTATATGCATAACCTATATATCAAATATTCATAAATTATTTGAAAATTTACTGAAAATTTGAATAACAAAATTTTAATTTATTAATGAACTATATTAAAATTTTTTTTTTTAATTTTGATTTAAAACTTAATATTTATAAAAAACGAATTTAGTTTAAACATGTTAATTTTTAAAATGCTGTTGTTAGGGTATACAAAAACATTGGCATTTTATAGAATGAAAATGACATTTTGACAAATTCCTTATTAATGTTTTTAATAAATTATAAACAATACATAATTTTGTATACAAAGTATTAATAGGGAATATAATAATACTATGATTTATAAAAAATCATCAACAATTTCATTAATAAGATTCTTAAAACTTTTTAATATAAAATTTGTCTTTGTATAGTTAATACAAATTTCATAGGTATAGGTATATTACTGAGTTCAGCAAATACATAACAATTTTTTACAAATTTGATTGAATCAGGCTTTTCTTCAGTCTTTCAATAAGCTTAATTGCAGTAGAGCTATGACATTAAGTGATGTTAAATCCGCTATTATATGCTGGAAAAAGAATAATTATTTTATAAATTAGCCAAATTAAATAATATTTTAGACAGCATATACTTTATTAATTCATAAGCTTAAAAACCATACTAACTTCAATTTGTCCTAAATTGTCTACTAACATAAGATTCTCTTTTCGAAAACTCAGAATTGCAACAGCAAGTAATGGTACAATTTCAAGTGAATCATATCCAAGAATTAAATCCCATAAATATAGTAATTGTTCTGGTGGTAAATGGCCACTAAAACCCCTCATTATCCATTTGAAAACAATTCTAACACTATAATAAAAGTATGAAAATATTTATTTTATAAATAAAAAATTTGTTATCCAGAATAAATTTCTTTTTTCTAATACTTACGGATGAATATGATGATTTCGAAAATGTGCCCATAGTTGTGGTTCATGGCATTGTAGTAATCGTTCAAATAATATACATAGTGCAAGTATACCTTGCTCATGAATAGAAATTGTGCTAAGACGGAACCAGTATCTTAAAAAAAATGCTCTAAATGTGTAATATAAAGCACATGGATCATCATATAGGTAACAAAAAGGTGTTGCTGAAAATAAAATAAAATTTCACACAAAATGTTAATGAATATTAAATGATTGAATAGTAAATATCTTACCATACATGGTAAATCCATGATAGGGAATAACTCCACTTGGTGGAAAAACTAAAGTATTTTCCAAAGTTGCCGGTTTACCTTGCAATACTGCATGAATAACTTGACTATAAGCACTTTTTTCTGTTGTTATTGGTCCAAGGACTTCTGAATCTCTTGAAAAACTTAACATTGTTTTATACAAAACATCTTCAAATACAAAATACTGATCATCATTACTTGCAGTTAACTGAACATCCTTGAAACAAAAATGATAAAACTGAATCTCACATTCTTATTCTATAAATTTGAATTTTATCAAAAAATTTTCTTATTTTACCTTTGCAATTAATTTATCTGCTAATAAGTCATATTGTAGGACCATACTCTTTAATTCTTCATAGTACTCTATATCCTAGTGAAATTTCTTTATTTTTTCAATAATACATATTTTTATACTGCACTAAAATATTAATAAAATATACTTTACATTTTCTCTTACACCAGATCCCAAAATAAGAGCCCAAAGCTTTCCCCTTAGTGCTCTAGGAGCTCCACGTTTCAAAAATTCTTGCGCTATAGGAGCATGATTAGATGCCAATACTTTTTCTCCAAGATGAGCTCTTTCAGCCTCTAAATTTGGATAATTTCCAGCTGAGGGCATATTTCCATTGACTCCAAGTAAAGCAACACCTTCAGATAGTTCCTTATATTTTTCTCTCTATTTTTATGCAACACAAATGATTTAAATAATTATTTATAAAATTAAAATAAAACTGATATTATAAATTTTTGTACCAATTGAGCTAATGTTTTCACACGAATTGGTATGTGACTGAATTCCCAATTAAGACCACTCCTAAAATAAGATTAATTAGGATAATTGATCGTTAAAATATGTACCTTAATACTTACAATTGTTTTTTAAATGATGGATCTTTTATCATGAAAAGCGTATCTAAAAAATCTTTTGGAGCATATAAAGGCCGGTATTGTTCCTTAGGATCATCTGTCACTGGCTTTAATTTAAAATCAAATGTACTTAATTCATTCCATTTTTCAGTCATTGATTCTCTTTCGACATTTGCTCTGATACGAGCCAAAGGCAAATTTAAATCATGGCATAGAGAATTAAGAGACTTTTGAATTCTTTTTTCCCATCCCACTTGTACTTTTTTTAAGAAACTAAAATCTGATTCACTAGTGTTTTGTTGAGATGAAAATAATTTCTGAAAAATTTGCAAATTGATTTAACAATGTCAGTAAATGGGATATTACTAAGCACCTACTTGTGATCTTATCCAGTGAAATATAGTATTTCTAAGCTGCGTTTCCAAGCCTTCATTTTTTAAAGCTTCAAATAATGTCTTTTTAAAATCATCTTTTTTTACTGCTGAAGATGCAACAAGTCTCTGAAATTGAATACAAAATTATTTTAACACAATGATATTATATAAATTAAGGATGAAATAAAAATTAAATTTAAATAAACTATTATAGTCACCTGAATTTCATTGTACAAATTCTTGTAATTTGACATATTTTGAATGTCTTCAGTTAATTTTTTTGCTGTGTTTTGGAGTTCATTAATTTTGTCTCTATTTTCTCCCATTTTAAATGCCTAATATTTATAATCTTATTTCACGAAATGTAGTTTCTCATACTTTTTTTATACCGAAAACACGAATACCGTCGCCATTTGTAAACAAGTATACAATGAAGCTCAGGACAACACGAAGTCTATGCAAATCAATAGAATAATTCTAAAAATACGCGTCATTAATCACTCCTTAATCGATAATATAGGAAATAGTACTTTTCGATACCTACTATACTATAAACTATAGTGCCGGTAGTACGATATAGTACATTTCGATACTAATGCGACAATTTGATTTTCTTCTCGTGTGACTGTTAGCGCCCGAGCGAAGCTATTTTTTGACACGACGAGCGAGAAGTGAGATTTTTGCACGCATCGTTTATCGCAGCGTGCGCGAAATCGAACTTCTCGCACGGAGTGTCAAAAAAAATGATTCTTGCTCGAGGGTGAGTCTATCGCCCGAGCGAAGATGCGAACATTATTTTTTGACACAATGTGCGTAAAGGGCTAGGTATTCTAGCATACGATTGCAAACCTATAAGTGTATGTAAAAGTTAGTAGGTACTTTACGCACGGAGTGTCAAAAAGATTAACTTGGCACTGAAACAAATTTTGAATTTTGTGGTCTCGCGCCGTTTTCGCCTATATAGTGAGCATTAAGCACGTGACGTATAGGTATATTATACTTATAATCAGATATAAGTTATCCCATGCGCGCAGCTGTTGCAATGCGAGACTGCACTGCGATATATTTATTATATACCTATACAAACATGATATATTAACAACAGTAGAATTTATAGGAGTATATAGGCCCAATATCTTCGATAGATATAGAGTATACGCAGCTACTATGTATATTATATATATAGGTATACGTGTTTGCAAACAATTTACCTCGTGAAAATTTCAATTGAATCATTTAAAATAAGAAATGTCTTTACTTTTAATGAAATTTATTATCATTTTAGGCAAATAAAAGAAATTTTAAGTAGAACACATTTTTAATAATACAAATTGAAATCTAACTATTAAATCCCTTATTTTGTATTAACTATATATTATTTTGTAATTCTTTTCTATCTCTTGTAATGGCTTATAGTTCGTTTAATAAGTAAATTAATTAATTAATTAATTAAAAAAGTCACAAAATAAATTTAATATTAGGCATTGATTTTAATTTTGTAAATTGATATAAAAATAATTTTTTTTTATTCAGGAACATGTTAATGTTTTATAAGCACAATGGAAGAAATTTTAGATGAAAGCAATAAAAAATTAAAAATGGATCCTGGTGAAGAAAACAGTAATGATGTTGAACCATTAAGTGGAGAATATGTTCTTCGAGACATAATGGATAATACTTGTCAGTATTTCAATATCTATGAATTATCACAAGTAGCACAAGTATGCAAGTGAGAAGATTTTTTTTTATATGGTTTTAATACCTTTCATTTTTATTTCAGATATAAAAATTAAAATATTGAAATACTATAAATATAAATTTATTTTTTAAGATCCTGGAATAATGAAGCACTACGAGAAATTGACAAAAGGTATCTTCAATCCAAGGTATTTCCTTTTTTACATAGTACTGAAATAACCAATGATTCATTTCATGTTTCTAAAATTTTGGAAACAATGCCTTGTGTTACTTTACTATTTCCTGGAACTAATTATAGACTTGGGGAAGTAAGAGATGAAGTAGAGTTGGAACTTGATAGTAAGTAAATTTTCAAATTACTTTTTTAATATTTTGTCTAATCCTGGATAGTAATTGAAAATTACTTTACAATTTTCAGTTTATAATGTTTATAGAAAACAATTACCAAATACATTAGCAGTTGTAGGAGTTAGTGTAGCTATGATAAATGAACAATTAATACATAGCTTCCCTTTGGAAAGCTTCAATGATGTAGTGGACAGCAAGTATGCACCTGCTGGAATTTTAGGTGTTTGTTTACCAAAGAATAAACGTTTCACAGTTAAACAAGCTTATGTTCTAGAATCAGAGTTATATTTTAATAGAATTGAATTCCCTGATCTTATGCAATATTGCCAAAACAAGTTTGAAGCGATGCTTGACAGTTTAAAACCTGGTTCTTCAGATTACAAATCTGTCATGCTGGTATTTGTATCAAATGCCAATGACTGGAGTACTGAATTTATGTTACAAATTTTAAAAAAATGGTAAAATAATTTATCATATTATTCTAATTTATATTTCAATAATTCTATTAATTTGATATCATTTCAATATTATCTTTACAGTTATACTGGAAGATCATACACTTTGTGGGGTCTTGCAACTGATTATAGCATATATGGAAGTAGTACTTCTCCTGACATGATACCTACAACTAATAGTAGAGAACATGATATAAGATATATTGCTCTAGAGTTGAGTGGTCCAGATTTAGAATCTTGGTCTACTGTTATACAAATGACAGTTTCAGTAGATGAATTAGAAAATGAATTGAGAGAATTTAGAAATCATATACATCTCAAACGTTGTACTATAGGATTTTTATGCGCTCCAATTGTTACTAGTGAATTACGTGATGAAATACCAGTTGTTTTTGATGATGAAGATCTTGCGAGAATTGTGAAAAAGATTTTTCCTGATATTACTTTTATATCAACTTTTGGTGGACATGAGGATTACTATTTTGGAATTGATTCCATAAATGGCAGTACTGGTAAGATAATAGAAGAATAAAAAAAACAACAATAAAAATTGTATATATTAATGGATAATTTTTTATTTTTAGATCCTATATCACGGATGGATATAATGTCACTGTTGGTTTTAACATATGACTGAAAATCATTCATGACTGAAGATATAAATAAAAAATATTTTCGTACCTCTTTGCGTAATGTTTGATTTTACGCATTCTTTTTAGTGCTTAAAGTAATATTTTTTTCATACTCTATGCGTAAAGTACTACTTTTGCACACGCTTAGGTTTTCAAGCGTGCGCTCAAAAAGCACTTTACTCGCGTTGTGTCAAAAAATAATGTTCAATACTACTTACAATGAGAGAGTCTATACCCTCCGGGAAACGGATTTTCGCAGGCATTAGAGAATCAATTTCTGGTACCTATAAATGAAGTCCAGTGCTCACATTTCCGTCCAATGGGCCCTTTTTCTTGAGATATGAGCAATCTCATCTCAAATATCCTCTATTTCGTAAAAAAATGATGTCTTTTCTATTGACGGTCACATTGCAAGTATTTAAGATACGGAAACGAGAAAGAAAAATTATAAAAGTAGACAGTAAGAGCTAAAAATTGTGATTCGTTAAAAAATATTGATTTTTCAGGAAATTATAAGCTATCAAAGATAGCGTAAGAAAATGGTTAAAACTACAATCCATTTAATCGCTTAAAATGAAGATAAATTTTTAACCATTTTCTTACGCTATCTTTGATAGCTTATAATTTCCTGAAAAATCAATATTTTTTTAACGAATCACGAGTGTGAGTGTGTCGCCCGAGCGAAGCGAGGTAATTTTTATAGTGCGTAAAAATAATACTTTGCGCACTGAGTGCGTAAAGGTAAAAATACTCTAAGAAAATAAAAATTATCATGTTTATTGTAAGGAAACAAATGTAGTTTGATACTAAACTAAATTGAACTTATGACGGGCTGACGCTACTACTTATTTATTAAAACACTTTGATCTGCTTGTAATTATGTACATTATACCTACCGGCCAGCTGCGCCTGCTATAATACCCAGTAAACATATTGCGCTAATTTTAGGGCAACGTATTATAAGTACATCAAAAAGCCGAGTTTGTTTCAGAATTTTCAAACCTGACTTTCTTAAAAATCTCTTTGAGGTTCCCCATAATTAGTCGCTTTTGATAAACCAATTTTTGGTTATCCATTTCGACAGATTTTTTATCCTTTTGGCCTGACATTACAAAGTTTAAATCATCAGATATAAAACCCTTTGACTTCTAGTTTTGTTGAAGGGAGTAAAGACTTTCCTAAATAAAACAATTGCAACGCACGAAAATCTATAGTTGATACCTTAGATAATGTAAAATAGTACTTCTATCAACTACTTAGTGCCTACTATAGCAGATAGCTATAGCTATATATAGCGGCACGATTGCGCGAATGCAAAATCTTACACATGTTGACATGTGCTCTGTTAACATTGTAAAGTAACTTCACGCATTGAGTTAAAAAAATCACTTTAGGCTTGAAAATCGATAAAAAAGGCTATTTTGCGTGTATAGTAATATATAGAAAAAATATATTTTTCCAAATGTACGGATTATTAACAAAATAACAAGTCTGTATTTGAATTGCAGACATCGAGAAAATTCCTTTTTGGGAAATCAATTAGCTTTACGAAGCATAAAATGTCTCCATAATTTTAGCGGCCTGTAACTCTTTCTATTCCAAGGGCAAAAGTGTCAATATTTGTAATTTTTCATTTTGTAGGGTTTTTTTATCGTGAAATTGTTTCTTTCATTGGGAAATCATTAAGTTAAATATACTTATAAGTATAACAAAAGAAATCAGAAACAGATTTTCCATTTTATAGCGGTTCTTAACTATAAAACGTCTATGAAAAAGCTCCTAGGATGTAACTTTTCTTAACGCTCGGTCGATTTAAAGGACTTTTTAGTAGTGAAAACTTAAGTTAGAACTTTAATTCTTATCGAAATAATAAATTCGAGCTTTTTTTAGCGTGTCGCCGACATAGATCCTTTTTCCGCCCAGCCGACGATTTGCCACAAGCAAAAATTTAGAAAAATCGTTAATCAGAAATTATGAGGTTTAAAAAATTGTAAATAAGTATTGAATATTGTTTTTATGAAGATTTATGAAAACATATTTCAATCTTATCAAAAATATCACTCTACTTACATCTGATATGGAATGAGTCTTATATGTTATATACAATATCGCTCGACGTCATTTAGGCCTAATAAGTACTATATTCTATGTGTATTAGGTATAAGTGTGTCAACGATGTCTGCAACATAGTGTTAATCCGTCAATCGTTCATATCGTTTATATTTGTTATGAATATATAAAATAAAATTTAATAATGTTCAAGATTTTAATTTAATTATTTAAATCTATTTAAATCTTTGCACTCTGTACCGTCATGAGAATGGATATAGTATCGAACTTTAGAGAAAAAAAATAAAACCGCATGGATAATGATTTCACGGTCACAAATCACCGATGAAGTCGGCAAAATTATACATGACGCTATAGTGGCTTAAAGTACTATTTTTATATTAGTTTTCAATGAGTCTGAAAATAACTATTGTATTTTATAATACTTTCATAGATATTTAATAAACATATTTTAAATTATAACATTTATTTTTTCTAAATGGTAATAAAAATTGAAATAATAAAAATAGTAATACTTATTATTAAAAAATACTTAGGTAAAAATTTGAACATTCACATAGGTTTTCAATTTGCAAAACTATTTATTGAATCTGCAGTTTGATTATATTTGTATGAGGTGATAGATATCTAAATAGATACAAAATGTTATTGACATTAAAATAATTATAACAATAGTAACGGTAAATATAGTAGTAACACATTTGAATTTTATGAGAGTGATATGCAAATGCAAACATGCACATATTTTTTAATCTCCAAATTCATAAATGATCGCAAACTTCTTTTAAACGAAAAAAAAAATACAATTCAATTAACATCCGTAAAGTAGAGCGACATATCGTCGAGATGTATATATAAACAAGCAATATAACTTTTAATTGAATCTTGTCGAAATTTCGTTTTCAGGACATAGCAGTTTTACATAATTCATAGATGCTATCCAACATTAATAATATACACGTGTTATATTAGTACTCCGATGCATAGTCTTATATAAAAATACACAATGAATCAATTTTCATACAAAGTATACATAAATTTCTCTTATACCAGATCTACGTACCTATATATGCAACAAAGAAATTTGCGAAGGATAATTTATACTTTCAATGTGACATTAAACGCTTTTATAATAACAGTGTTAAAATCTTCAATTACACTACCTTGTATGACTATATATACGTGTTTGTAAGACGTACATAATAATCCCATTAGAATATTGGCAAAAAAAGGTAATTAAGAATTATATGAATAATAAGGAAAGAACAGGCTTCCGAGTACCATAAATCCCAACTAATAGCTAAACACCTCTGTAGTAATTTGTTATTTATTAACTACTACGCGATAAAAATTGAATCCAAGCTAGGCGTGACTTGATTTTCTCGCATAAGTGGCAGAAAAACAATTCGACTGATGAAAGCTCGTGTGAGTGAACTTATTTCGAACGCATCAGAGTCAATATAACTTTTACACAGCATTTTGTTCCACTAAAAATTTCGTCAATTACGATAAGTATGTTGTCAAATCGATAAGTTTTACATACAACTTATTAGTAAACTTTTAGCTATAAGTTGAATATGAATGAAAAATTATTTTCTCACTACTTGAATAACGACGAAGGGTTGAGTTTATTCTTCAAAAGGAAAACGAATAATTCTTTTTTCTAATATCAAAGCTACTTTAGACAACTTCTCTCAAATTTAAAAATGATTTTTCATTCAATTCTAGTCTTCAGCTCGAATTTTTAATCACAAGCAAACATCGCCCGGCATCGTCGATATCGTGTAAGCATGTGCCAATAGCAATTCAATTTCAATTCGTTACATCAACCAGGATTCGGTTGACTAATGAATATTTTCTCGAAACAAATTACCATTTGCAATGACTACATAACATGTATCCACAACAGGGAGCGCGGACTCGCGAAAATAAAAAAAAAAAATAAAAAAAAAAATAAAAACAAAATAAATAAAAAAAAAGGAAGAATAATTCACCATCACAAGAAGAAAATGCATGTGTACATCGTCGTTGACTCGACTTGCGCCCGTGTACGTGTGAAAGATGTTCGTTTCCTCTTTCTGTTTTTGGACAGACTATGCAAACCGATGCAAGTACAGTGCATTCATCAACAACACACAATGTAGCGCATATGTAAATATACATGTATCATTTTTATATTTTTATATATATAATGCATACGAATGAAAGGACATCGGGTCCGAATGCAATCTTGCTTTATAGAGTGTACGCTCTCGCATCGGCCCTCGCGTTTTTTTAACGTTTTTAAATCGCTTTTTTACGCAATATATCTCCAAAGATTCTCGCACTCTCGCTCGTACTGTATCGCTTTTAAAGATTCGCCTATAATCAAACGTCACGACTATTTCTCCCAACGATTAAAATCTAAATCTTTTACATAATAATCAAGTTTTTATAGTTTTTCAAAAATCATTAAACAAGGTTGCCATTTTTTTATTACTAATTACTTTAACTAAACATTTCGAAATTGTATTAAAAAAAAGAGACACCTGTGCTGCATAATTTTTCGTGCATTACAAACTAAACGCATTTTAAACGTGATAAAGGCAAATTGCATTTGCCTTTATGCTCGTCTAAAGTCAAGTATTAAAAAAGTTAAATATAAAGTGAGTAAGAAAAATTTTGCAACAAGGAGCAAAAAGTTGACAGTAAATGCGTTTAAAGATTATTAAAAAGCCATAAAAACTGTAAAAATTGACTAAAAATCTAAAGATTTTTGACGTTTGACTATAGAACCACTTTAAGTTTTCGCCTATGAATATACATAAATTAACATCTCAAAGCTAAGAGAGATGGTACAAGATTCGAATACCACTTGCCGCTGAAATTTTTTCCTTTACTTATTTGCAAAAGACGCACATCGTTCGACGATCTATATTATGTGCTAGAATGCTATCGCTGAACACTATTAATTTTACGCATTATCGAGTTCGTTAAATCAAATTCGCATTTAAAAATCTCGAGGATTATTACATTGTTATCTTAACTATTATTATTAATATTATAGTTATTATAAGTATTATTATGAATATGATTATTATTATTCTGTAGTAATTTCTCGTACAAGTTTATTTGATTCAACGAATTCGCACGCAGGTGTCGACAGTTTCAACATTATTTCGTGTTTTGCCTTCTTTGCTATAAAGTGATGGTCCAATTTGCTTAAATGTAAAAATTTACAAAATTGTGAAATCGTGTAATAATTAGAATATCGCTTTTTTCAACGCTCTGCGATCGAGATTTACACGCAACGTAAAGTCATTTCTCACTTTTTTCAATTTTTTTTTTTCTTTAGCTTCGATTCGCGCCTTACGTTTATTTACACTTTGTTTTCTTTAATATGCATAATGGCAGTGGAAAAACGGTGTTGAAAATTAACAGTATATATTACAGTAAATAAATGTGAAATTCTGCATTTTTTTCTTTAGATATTGTAAGAATACGATGAATAGTACAAAGGAAAAAAAGAAAACAATACGTAAACGATTATTGTATAACAGGCCCTTTAAACGTACATTATGTTTCTTTGATTGTAATTACGCAAAGTTTATAGACTATACTTATTGCGAAACTTATCTTATCCTCAATCAAGGCGACAAGTCGTTATATTTTTAACTTTTAATAAATATACTTCGCCTATGGTCGAAAGTAAGAAATGAGAACCAGTGGTGCACAAATTCATAAGAAAATAAAAATATGTTTCATCCTTATTTGTTTTAGCTTGCATCGTTTATACCGTAAGTGATTTGACAAAATACGATGTTTGACTCGTTGCTTTATCATGAGATCTACGATCAGCCAATAGCAGTCTTAAACAAAACGGCAAGATAGGCCAGTCGAAAATAAAGTATATATTCTCAATAATAATAAACTTTGAACTTTTCAACAAATTAAAATTTGATTGCAACTAACCATCGCGTATTCTTGAAATTATATTCTTTCCTTTTTTGGTAGACTTCAAAAATCAATCTATCAAGACTTTTAAAATTACAATTATACATATTATATCAATTTGTACATTTTTGAGTTGCAGTCAAAGTTTTTCAATTGCACATCGTTGTACCATATCTCGCACGCAGTCAGGTAATCATTTGAATAAATCTTGATACATATTTCATTTTTTTTTTTTTTAACAATCAATACTGCCTCTATTCGCAATTGACTAAAACACTTTCGAAGCCTTACTACATTGTAGGATACTTTATCCAGCGTAAGCATTTTACAATAAACTCTGTACAAATTTTACTAATAAATTGCTTTTAAAGCAACTTTGCATTCGGAGTTCATCACGTTTCATCAAACTATTTATATATAATATATAACGTACAATAATACAACATTCTTAATCGTGTATGAGAATTAAGAAATGCAAGCCTCGATTGCAACTCGAGCGTGGATTTCCTATACGTAATTGATCATTTGACGTCGTTGCCATTTATTATAAAAGAAGAGAAATCTGTTTTCTAATTTAAGTAGTTTTAAAAGGTCAAAAATTGTGACGCAAAAATTTCTTTTTAATAAAATTTAACAAACACGATACGCAAATATTATTTTTAGATTGCGGTTTCAAGAATGTTTTACATAAGAATTTTGATTTAGTAAGTTGTAAAACTATGATTAGAATATGCAATATTAATCTTTTATTGTTTTGTTTTAAGGTCGAGTTATAGCAATTTTTCTGTAGATTTAAAATTGATATTATTTTACATGATTTGGATTAAGTTTTTCTATATTTATATAATTTTTTTTGTCATATTTAGAGAAGTAATAATATACAATATAATTACTATTTTATCTATGAATGATTTCATTTATATTTCAATTCTTATTTTTTTTTTACATCTTGAATTTAGAAATTATATTTAATTAATAAGGACGTCTTTAAAATTTAAATTGAATTTTAAATATGAATTAAGTTTAAGTGTTTTGCTTAAAATATTCATCTAATTTCTTTTTAAAATTATTAAAATAATAAGAATCTGAAGAAAAATTAAAATGTCAAACATTATCTATCACTATACTATGTGAAATAATCATATTGTAACTAGAATTTGAAAACTATAATTTTTCGAAAACAAACGTTTAATTCATTAACAATTTTAAATATTCAGGAAAATTATCACAAACTCACCTCTTAAGCAATAACCCAACCAACCCTCTATAAAATAAAGTTTTAACTAAAATTTAAAAATATTTTTAATGTAATTTTGACTTTTATAACATATTTTTTAAGAAAAAAAGATTTCTCTAAAAAGAAAAAAAAAACAAATATAAGATTATTTAATTTTGATCACAACATTAATATTTCTGTCAATTTATAATGAGTGACAAAATAATAATTAAAAGATATAATTCATACGTAAAAAATAACGTTCTATTATAGAATTCGTTCTATTATTCTATTTCATCAACTTTTCAAAAAGGTATCTATATAACAAACAAATAAAGCTTTTTTCTAAAGTGAAATTATTGGTTTCGCATATTGACTTAAAGAACGAAAATAACTTTCGTTTAAATATATTTTGAAAATAGATCATTTTCCTAAATCAGTCGAATAAAATAATCATATATACTCGTATTTTTCTTTTTACCTCTTAGAAAATTAAGAAACAGATTTCGATGCATCCTGGATAGAATATTTCATTGAAAACATTTGAAAGCTTTTTTCTTCATGTCAGCTTTTGATAATTATCATATAATTAACAGAAATGCACGATAATATTTTAAAAGTATTATAAATTTGGTACGAAAATATATATGTACAAAATTCAATCATACTTTATAATCGAATAAACAAGATTTACGTATTTCACCTTAAACTTGCTAATTATATGACTCGATACTGGAATGAAATTTTATCTATATTTTCAATCTTTTTATGTGCAATATCTTTGTAACACTAAAGCTATTGTCAAACAATTTGTCATACGTTAAAAAAGAAATTTCTTTCTTTTGCAACAATTATTCATTGTGTCCCTGTATCAGAGAGCAAAATTGCACTAACCTAGTGTGCTTGACACCACCAAACTTTTTCTTTTTAAATTATGCATAATATGATTAACACTTACTCTGACCAGACAGTATTTGCGTTATTTGTTTCGAACTAACGACAATGATTATCCTTACTTTACTAAAATAATCAACAATTATTAAACCAATTGGCATTCTCAGTAAAATCCTCTATCCAGGTAGCATCCTAGCGCTCGTGGTAGATTAGACATTAGTAGGCGTAGGTCAACGTGGAGCGCAGTTTTCCTTGCTTTAGACCTTTAGGGTGGCCTTCGGGGACCAGTGATGAAAGCGCGAAGGCCCAGTTGGATATGAGGATGAGTGCATCCATTTGTTGGCCCGGTGTCCGCCGATGAATGGCGGTGGTGAAGGACCGCCTAGGAAGTGGGGTGGCATCACGTTATACCAAGGCTGGCTCATCGGGTGAGGTCCGTAACCCATAAACGAGTGGTTGAACCATGAGCGATTTCGATTAAGATGAAGTCTCGGGCTGTTCAAATTGCGCCGCTTGTTGGAACCGTTGTTGTTGTTGTTGTTGCTATTGTTGCTACCACTGTTGGTATTATTGCTGCTAGTTGTGTTGCTGCTACTGGTGTTATTGTTGTTGCTGCTATTGTTGCTGTTAGCATTATTGGTATTTGTGTTATTAGAAGAGTTGTTGGTGTTGGCATTGTTCGATTGTGTTTGATTTTGATTGGTTGAGCCCAGGGGCTTTGATTTCTGCTGTGAATTTGTAGGGCTAGAAATAATGACAGGTTTCTGAAAAGAAAAAAAAAATGAAAAATTATAATCTGTACACAAGAAATAAAAATAAAATTTCATATTAAAGCAGCATAATATTGTTATTTGTTAAATAAATAATACAGTAAGCTACTTGTATATTTTTTTTTTAGTTAGTTTTGTTAAAAATAATACAAGGTAGTTTAGAGTATTACCTCATCATTCACCTGTTTTTCTTCTTTTTCAACTTTTTCAATGTGCTGTGTTATGAGAGGTACAATATTTTCTTTATCATTGAATGAAGCTAATGTACAGTATGAGCCTTTACTCTCTCCAAAACGGCAACAAACTTCCTTAGGATCAACCCATAATGTTAATTCAACAGGTAGTGACAAGTCTTCATATTTAACACCTGCAGCATGTGCAGCTCTTTCTATGGTAGCATCTCTTCGGTTATGTCCGTTAACACGAATACAACGATATCCTTGACCTTGAAACAAGAAAGAATTGTTTTACATAATTTTCATGTTTTTATTAATTTCTACTCATACTAACAATTACCACAAATGTCAAAACAAAATTAGAGATAATTACATAAAATTATGTAATGATGAATTGCCCTATGTTTTGTATTTAAAAATAATGAATAAAACTAAAAGATTCAATTCTATTTGATTTAAGTAAATTCATTTTATAGGTCAAAATCATTTTAAAACGATTAATTATTACCTTTGAAAGGTTTATCAGGGAACCAATGATTCTTGAAACGCTCTGTTAAAAGTTCAACCAATCGTTGTTGAAAGCAATCCAGCTGATCAGAACTAAATTTTTCGCTTTTTTCTATCAGCTGTACTAAGAACAGCACCGCTGCTGTAATCTCGTTGCGCATGTTGCCCGTGTTTCCTGGCAAACTTATGTTGTAGTAAATTGTTGTGGTTAAAGTACCCTAAAACAGTTCTTTTTGAGGTGAGTTTATCTTCAAGCCGAGCTGATTTGGAGCACATAGATCCCTCCAGCACCTTTCTAGAGTGTATTAAACGATGCAGTGCTAATGTTATATTTTTTGCTGATATGATGTTACAGGTTTCACCTTGACCGTTGAAACCAAATTTTGATGTTGTATCTTTATGCAGGATGATGAAATTATCTGTAATAGAAATGCAACCCATTGATAAGAAGGTAACTCACTTTGAAAATGTTATTATAAAAATAATTGTAATGCAATACCAAAAAGCATAACAATTGTTACAATTTTATGCATTTATTTTTGTTTTCATTTTAAATGTAAATGTTTAAATGTTAATTATTACTTATTAAGCTTATAGATTTTAAAATAAATGTATTTGATTGGATTTATATTATTTATTTAATTCTATGAATGGCAAAGTTTTGTATTGATAAAAGCATTAATTTGTGAAATATTTGTATAATATTAAGAAAGTGAAAGATTATACAGCTGTGACTTCACTTTAAATGAATTTACAAGATCTATTACAATTTGCAAAAAATTAGGGAAAGCAATATGCTATCACATATGCATAAATACATGTATATTTCAATATTTTCAGCATATTGCTTATGTATTTAGTTAGATTTTTAATGCATTTTTGTAACAGCTGTTGCAGAATAAAAACAACGACTAGTGTTAGAAAACTTGTGAGGATTTAAAGGCTCTCGCAGTTATTCTTCTCCTCAAACAAAAAAACTTATCAGTTCTAATCACAAATGTTGTAATATTTCAGCACCAGCATCTTATCATAAGATTCCTAAGAATACCAGAATTTTAATTATTATAAAAAAACGTACAAATATGTTAATTCAAGCAAACAGGACATATGAACTGTGTATGCTGCAAAACCATACATTTTCCCCAAATTTGTAATTACATAAACACCAAGACCACATAAACTTTCTTCAGTACTCCAAGAATAACCAGAATTTCTCCTTCCCCCGCCCCCCAACACATGCACCCCACTTCCCAACTGCAATGTGTCACAAGCTGCAAAAACAAACACACTATACAAGCTACAAACTACACCACTGCTACCAGGTCAGTGGGGTAGCTTTTAAACTCTGAGAGAACCTTCAATACGTGCCCCAAGCACCTCAACCTCTGTCCAGTCCAGGGTGATACCCAGAGCCAGACAGGCCACTCACTCACGTATACACACTTGCGCGCAGAGATACATACAGTCATACACTGCCACACGTAGAGAGAGCGAGAGACTCGCAGAGACAGGCACGTACAGGAGAACTGGAGCGAGAGCGCGAGCAAGAGAGAAAGAGGCGGCACACAAAAAGCAAGCACGACAGGGTAAAAGGAAAATATGTTTCACCAAGTAGCACAACGGGGTGTACGCGCTTCGTGGCCCTGGACGGCGACTTCCGGGCGGCACGAGCACCTCGTCCTCGCGGCACCTCCGCAACAATATGTTGTCGTGCCGTGCGTGCGCGCGCGCACAGCTACCTCCCTCTCCCTCCCACCGCCACGAGGTTGCACACACTTATGGAGCACGAGGTTATGGAAACACCGTGTGCGCGAGGGATAAACGTGTGCAGTATATATATATTACGTCTCGGGGGGTATTGAGACGTAGGTATAGGTACGTTTCGTTGATGCGCACACGCGCTCGATCGGTTTCTCTATTATACCTATACCCGCACGGATAACGGGCCTCTCTCGCTCTCGCTCCCTCTCTCTATCTCTGTCTACCTTAGGGGGCCACGCGTTATATGCACGGCGACGATGGTCCCTTATTACTGCGTGCATCTGCGTGGTTGCACTCATGCCGCAGGGTTTCCGAAATTCGCGAAAGGAGCACTTGTTCTCGCTCACATGTAGGTACTCGCTGGTGAGGGAGAGCGACAAAAAAAGAAAAACAATGGGCGCGCATAACAATTTCGCCAGCTCATTCTCTCTCTCGCGCGGCGGGGCGCGCTCTGTTGCACTCTTTCTCTTTTGCTCGCTCTATCCCTCTCGCTCGCTCTCCCGTGCATGGATGCATATTGCATGCATGCACTCTCTCTTGCGCGCGCTGTCGAGTGTCGACCTCCTCACGCGCAGATATATATCCCGTACTGCACTCACACCGTCACATGCAGACACACACATGCACGTATACTGCACTTGTGATATATATATGTATATACATGCTATATGTAGCACACTTTGGATCCTTACACTTGTCTTCGGGAACGATGAGGCTATACGGTGACGATGGTGAGACTACTATCTACTACTAGTGTCTCCGCGACGACGGCGACGGCGGCGGCGGCGAATTTTGACGTAGTATAGTCGCGGTCGCACTGGCGCGCGCTCGCGCAGACACGGACAGGCAAGCAAGCAAGCAAGCAGGCACAGGCAGGCACACTCGCTCGCTCAGAGGAGGAGGAGGAGGAAAAAAAAGAGAGAGGAAACGCGAACGCGCCGTCGTCCCCGTCCTCGTTAAAAGCAACGCGCACACTGCTGGCTGCTCTCTCTCGCGGTGGGAGCCGAGCGAGAGTTCCGAGCAGCAGCAGCAGCAGCGCCTAGCAGCTAACACGTGTTACGTCGTACGATATTTGATGTCTCTCTGTGGGATGTACGCGGAGAGAGAAGCAACGTCGAGAGTACGGCGTATAGATAAGCGACTCGATGCGTAAATGCAGCCGGTGCAACTCATGCCGCATGATGTGCATCGCTTGCTCCGAAATTGATATATGGTGTTTCGGAGCACGATCACTGACGGCTGTTTTTTAAAGGGTATGATAAGGGCCTAGGTTTTTTTTTGTGAAGCTGATGAGTACGTGGGGGAGTCGAGATGAGGCGTGGGATATTCCGTTGGCGTCTGCGCACGTGGCTGCGAGATTCGGAGCGGCGGTGGTGGGTCCTCGGTATTTTCGTCGCGCTTTCGGCCGTTTCAAAACGAACACGTGGGATCGAGTGTTTTCGTCTGCATCGGGGTCTGCATATTGACTTTGGCAATTATACGTTTTACCCCTGGCTGCTTGATTAATAATAGGTTGATTGCTGGAGATATTATTAGAAATGAAGTAAATAATTTATAGTTCGGTCGTAATTATGTTCTGATGACCAAAGTGTGTACATATATATTTTATTTATATAATTACCTTTTTGATTTATTAATTGTACTATATATAAGATCTTGTTGAAGATTGTAGAAATATGATGTAACCTACAAACAGAAACAAAGATGTAATGTTATTAAGTAGCAATAAATAATAATTAGTAAACATACCTAGCAGAAGATATTTTTCGCGAATTTTAACTCACCCGAACGATTTGAATGCGGATCGCACGCGGTTTGGTTCGGCGCGATTTTGGGCTGATCTTTTTCCAGCCTAAGTGCGACCTCTACAGCGTGACGACGACGTAATAATAATGCCGCAAATCTAAAATGGCGTCTATCGTGTGTAGGTTATGATTGCGGCTCGACAATTTTCATTCCCGTCTCGCGCTGCGTTTACGTCAAAGAAGTTTATATTTAGTTTTATGTATTGTTGAAACAAATAAACATAAAGCGAATTCGTCAGAAAGATGCCGACCTACGAGATGCCCCTGTTGATCAAAATCATGTCGAGGGTACGTATGTATTACGTTGGTGAGCTTTCGATTCGATGTCGGATATCCTACTTGCATATACTATTTATTTATGTTTCTTGAAATGTAAATTGCATATTATCTTAGAAGGAGGTGTACGGCAGTTATATTTTTAAATTGATTAAGATTCTTAGATTCACAAAGTTAATGAAAATGGTGAAAACAAGTGTCTATATTATTATAAGTGTTTAAATTGAAAAATAAACAAATGTAGTTACAATCTTGATAGATTTGTATTATATTTTGTAATTTATACAATATTTAAAATCCTGTTTTGATAAATCTAATCTTTGGGCTTATTAGTTCATAAATGTTATATAATTTACTTTTACAGCCTGAAATAGTAACCACACTCAAAAGAACTGCAGAAGCAATTTTCAGTAAAGGAGGATTTATTAGAAAAATTGACAATTTAGGAAAACAACAAACACCATACAAAATGTCAGCAAATAATCAAGTGCATAAAGAGGTCAAGTGAGTATTGCAATTGAAAAAAAGTAAATCTTATTTTATTCATTGGTTACATGTACAATATCTAAATTTATAATTCATAAAAAATAATTTATTTAATTATTTGTATATACTTGAATACATAATTAATAACAAGAAATTTATACTATGTTCTCATATATTTACTACATAAATGTGAATATTATACAAAGTAAACGTAAATTTTATTTCTATATTATAGAACTTAATTTAATTTTTTATACTTTTAATTCTTGAAATTGTACCTTTTGATGTTTAAATTAAATAAGTTTAAAAATCCAACACTTTGATTATGATTATAAAATAATAAATTTTCAAAACATTACAGTTATTTTGTTCTTCATTTTGATGTTCCACCAGCAACACTAGAGAAACTTAATGAGGAATGTCAGCGAGATGTTGACATAGTGAGATGTAGTATATATTCTAAAGATGAGAATGACAAGAAAGAACCTTGTACATTGCATGAAGAATTGTTACCTCCAATGTATAGGTAAAATACTATTATTTAATTACTATTATATTATTATTTTTATTAATGACAAAATTACTATATAATATTTTTCTTTTACAGACCCGAAGTCCAACAAATGTTAGCAGCAGGTGCTAAGCAAAATAGAAACAAAGATAAATATAAGTTCAAGCCTAATAGTGGTTTAGATTATTATCCTTTCCAACGATAAGTATTTAAATGTTATTAATTGTTAAAATTTTTGTACATATTTATGTAACATAATAAATTTAAATGCCAAAAAATAATTGTTTTCAATTTTTGGAAAAGTGGAGTTAGAGAAATCAAAACAAGGTTGTTTTGTGTCACCTGGTGACACATTTATTATGGCTTGTATAATATTTTTGAGATATCTTTTCACAATAATTTTCTAATCATGTAAATTCTTCAAATTTCAACCGCCAAAAGTCATTTGTACAAAATACTTAATATAACATTACCTATATATTTATAATCGCACAATAATATATATGTAGCTAGTTAATAATTCATTGTCAATACAATAATTGTAAATATCACGCACAACATGGTCTTGCAAAGCATTTTTGTTACAGGATGTGCATATATATCTTATAGAAACAGTATAACAGAGTGTTTAGTTTATGTATATCCAATATCTACTTGTTGTACGCAATAGTTTATAATTGTTCCTCGCTGTTCATCGTGAATTTTAAATGCCATCATTTTACATCTTATAAATGCTTTATTCTGTCCCAAGTTCTTCACAGAGTCAAGTGCAAAGGTCGAAAATCCATTTTGAACGTTTAAATAAATATTCTTTATCTTAATATATATTATATACTTTATCTAATTTGATTATTTGGAACACAGTTTTATCAAAATTTTAAAAAATTTTGCAAATTGACCTCGTCTCGGCTCTCTCAACTTCGGTCAGCGCGACAAAAAGAATAAAGTGTCATCGAAAAACCGCCTCGAACGTTTATATTCCAAATACTGATAAAAAAAAAAGAAACATTGTTATCCATTCTGTTATAAACTAATTGTGCGAATGTCGTTACGTATTATTAATTAACCGTCATCCGGAATCGAACAGCATGCGATTGGTCGATCGAACGGCGCACCGGCGCGCAGCCGGTGTCCGTCTTAATTGGTCACTCTCAACGCGTTACGTAGGTCATCATGGGGGGTCAGTAAAAATATATATATATGCGCTACGTACATACATTTATCACCATTCGATAGAGAAAGGGGTTCAAAGACTTATATATTTGTTCGTGTGATCCCTGTCAGAGTTACACTCAAAAACTAAAATAATAAAAGGCTTAATCCAATGTATAAACCACCATCTACATTTTTAAATCAACCCGGTATTCTTCACAGAACACCCACGTATAAAAGAAAAACTTAAAAAAATTGCAATTTTCTACAATCATTAATAAAAGAAGAATTCAATGTAACTCCGGCACCACAGAACTCTACTGACATACGTATATGTAAAAAAAGAAGAGTACGCGAAGGGGCTCTTTAATTACAGTCCCCGAGTCTGCTGTTGCTGCTGCTTCGATGGCGGTGCGAGAATGAGTAGTAAACGGCTGGCACGCATGTTCGTTTGTCTCTTTTGTTCGTCTGTCGTTTACATGTGTCGGGTGTTGCCGAAGTTGATGCCGCTCTGGGTGGCGCCCTTGTTGCTGCCGTACTGCAGGCTGATGACGCCCTGGCCGGCCTTCAGCTGCTCTTCCGTGAAGTTGCGCACGTTCTTGTCCGCCTCCTTCGGGCCGATACTTGGCTTGCCATAGCTGCCCGCCTGGAAATATATAAAGAGATATTAGTCGTGTGTATGTTATACGTTTATTGGTGATACATTGTTGAATGAGCTTTACATATACGACGTACCTTTCTGCCAAGGGATTGAAGGCATATGACGACGGAGTTGAGGTTCTGTCGTTCCCAGAGATCGACAGTCTGGAAGCTCTCCTGGGCGGGTACGCCGAGGTCCTTGGCCACGACGAGGAAAGCGTTTATGTTCTCCATGCACTTGAATGCCATAGA
>JAPYZO010001252.1:0-26723 GCA_030522905.1 Torymus flavipes | reverse complement strand
GCATTAAACACGCTTCTCGCAAATAAAGTCAATTCGAGCATTTATTTTAGTGACGTTAGATGAAAAACGCGTGCACGCGAGTCGAGATTTTTAACCTCCAAGTACGGGAAATTTCTAAAAACATTATATAGCCATTCAATCAGCAATTAATATTAAATGCGACTATAATGGCCGCTATCTGATATAGTTCTATTCGACGCGATTTTATTCTCACAATTATAGGTATATATACTACTCGCCGTCGCTGCGGACGCAAAAGGAATGTCAGTCTGAAAATTTTAATTGATTTCCTGTCTATAATTAACCATAAACTTTAAGATTCTATACAGTTAGTTTTTGCCGATCATCGTATATTAATTATATCTATAAAACTTAGGTATCGCACACATACACACACACACATCTAACCGACCCATCCTCCAAAACCACAAAAGATCCTATCTAAAAAAAAAGAAATATTCGAAAAATCAACAAACCCTCACACCCACATAATTCACCCAAACTACGGTATAACCACAAATTACCGCAGCACCGTACCCCGGCGCTAATTAGAGCAGCACCAGTTTTCGAAATTTTTTTTTTGTCGTCGACAATTAAAACGACATTACCCCCGGCGAAAATCCGTCGCGAGACACTTTTAATTTCACGTCGCGCACTTTTTTCTCGGAAGACGACGACGACGACGACGAAAGGAACCCTTTTGAAGAACCGGCGCCGAAAAAGGAGAGTCGAAAATCATCGGACCGATTAGGTATGGTTGTAGAGTGCGCAGACAGTTTTTTCCACGTCATCGTCGCCCCTGCCTATAATTCCACGGCGCACGGCCGTTTGATGTTTCGGTTTTGTCGATGAATTCATTAATCCTATACCTACAGAAAAACTGTCGTTATTCCATAATTAATATTGCAGATTTTTAATCACCTCATTAGACAGGATATTCCCGCGGCGCGGCAACCTAAGTACCACTAAGCATGTTTATTCTAACCATAATACATGTACCGCTGTACACCGCAGAGATTCAAATAAACCCGATAAACCAGAGTAGTAGCGAATGATAAAACTTCCTCTCTACACACCACCAGTACCATCTTTTTGCCCAACCCTTTTTTGCGCGAATTACGATCGCCTCGGCACCGACGGCACTACTACTCTCCTCTCATACATTTCCTTTGCGTGCAATTATTTCGGCATCCAGCGCTCGCGCGATTCCTTCACTTCCTCGTTCAATTATCCTCCTCTTTTTGCCCCCCTTCCACCTCGCTACGTCCTCGTCGTCGTCGTCCACACTTTTCTCTCTCTCTCCTCTCTTATATACTCTCCGCATTCCGCGCGCTCGCCTTTTTGTCGCATTTATCTTCGCTTATCCTCTCTCTCTCGCGCAGCAGCAGCTTCCTCAATTTATTTATTCTAATCGAATTTAATCCTTCGCCGGAGGCTAACGGCCGCACACACCACCGCCGCGCTTTCCTCGTTTTTCGCGGTCGCGTTTAATTATAGGAGTGCGCGTGCGCGAGGCTAATGAAGCTTGGGGGTTTATCGAGTACTACCTGTGCGCGTGTGTGAGAGATGATGATTTACGCGGGGTGGAGAAAGAGAGTGGTTGACTATTTTTTTTAACGTCGATTTGCATATTTAGATCTAGCGATCGATCGATCGAGAGAGAGAGAGAGAGAGAGAGAGAGAGAGAGAGAGGGAGAGAGAGAGAGAGAGAGGGAGAGAGGGTATACCCGTACTACGGGGCTTCGATAAATTATCGGGATTAAACGGATAATTCTCGGTTAATTAAAGTATGTGCGATGGGGGGCTGTCTCTCTCTGCCGGTTGAACGAGTAGCGGATGGTTTATAGGACAGATCACTTTTTTTTCTCGATGTTATAATATTTATGACACGTATGTGTGTGTGTATTTTTATAAGTGTAATACCCTTAACGGGATGATCAGCGCATCCTTATAGCTCTCTAGTTTAAAAATCTTCACCGCGGAATTTAAATACTCGGCCTTTTAGCACTTTTAATCCACAGTCGCACGGACGGAACGTGTAAGTACCTACCCGAAGACAAAGTCAAGCCTGCACTACCGCATTGAAAACAATTTTCCGCGAAGACAATTGTGCAGTGCGCCACGCAATTTCTTCGACTCGCTTACTATAGTATAGCTTTTAGCGCTTTCAATTATGCACGGTTACATTTATCGACAAAAAGGTAGCGAGCGCGCTGTAGTTATCATCCACCTGAAACACAAAGCATCTTTCTCCAGAGCGGAGCCCTAAACACCACCCTTGTCCCTTCCTATTAGCGATCGCGTAGGTCTACGACTCTCAGCGCCGTCCCTCCTTCGCACCTGTCTCCGTTTCTCCTCTCCGCAGCTCGTGCGCATTCCAGCCATCCCCGCGCGTCCATCTCGGAAGGGAGCTGCTGCTCCTGCTGTTGCTGTGCCATTCCTGCCGACGATAATGGCAATAAAACGATAGAGAGAGGGAACGCAAAGAAAAGAAAAGCAGCGGCAGCAGGAGCAGCTAAGTACGGGGGGAGAGAGAGGAAGGTTAAGGAACGCTGGGCTCTCTCCCTGGAAAGCCTTGGACGCGTCGATGCGCACGCGATTTTTCTCTTGTTGCCGGCCCCCCTTCACGAGCGAGCGAGAGATGAATGTTTATGAACGCGTGCAAGCGAGGGGAAGGTGTTGCCGTTTTTCTTGCTCTCCTGGTCACCTTTTTTCCCCCCAAGAACGAAGACTCTCCTCGTGTGTCCTTTATCAAACGCGCGTATCGGCTAATAAATGGGAGGAGAGGGAAGATGCTGTTACCAACCAAGGAAGCAAGATGTAGACTTTTTTTTGAGGTATGCGAGTGCGATTGGACGTCCGGGATGGGTTTGATTTATCGGGGCGGGATTGCAGTAGTTTTCCGAAGTTGAGGAGATGCTTGATGGAAGCTTTGAAGATGGACTTCGGTAGCTGGTATGTTAATGAAGTCGCGAGATTACATAGATGATTATAGGTACGCACGCGTCGTTCATGATGAGGTATAGGGACAATAAAATCGTATCGACTGAAAACGGTTTCTTTATCATTATTTTGTTCGTATACGATGTTAATACACGATGTTCTCAGGGTATAGTCCCGAACGATCGCATTAAAACTAACTAGCTTCTGAAGTAATCTTCTTATCTCTGTGTACGATCGAAAGAAAGTGTATAGTATAAACGCATCGTTACAGAAGTAATTGTCGTCAAGCTACCGATAACGTATCGCCAAATGGTCATCTATATATATACACGTCAGTTCTAAAATGAGCTTACGTAATGCGAAAAAATCGATTGTATCGTCCCATGGAAACCAGCGAGTATTTATACATACCTGCGCCTTCATTTACATTGTAAAACGACGGCGACGATCGTGACGTCGGAAATAATCGTAAAACATATATATACATAAAGCGCCGCCGCGGCGCACGTGCTCGGATCGCGAATGCGCCTTATTATTAATTGAATGAAATGTATATATTCGGAATGCAATAAAAATGGAAATGCCCGCGTGTATTTATACAATGTTACTTTCGATATATAGGCCTCCCTTGCCTATTTTTAATGTACATATAAGAGATTACGTGCTCTGATGCGATTAATCTAAATGCCTCTCACACGCGATCTCTCGTATTACGATTTAATTTCAATGCGTTGTGTATTACGTTTCTTTTTTGTTTAGTCTATAATGTTATTTCATAAATATTGTTCCGGTCCGCTGAGTATAACAAACTGCGCTTGCTTTGTTGCTTCTCCATTTAAATAATTAACGGTTCGCTCTTTATTATTATCTGCGGCCAATCTCTGAACAATATATTTAGATTGTAAAGTCATTAGAGCTCTTATGGCGGTTACATTTAGATTTTGCATCTATGATCGCCAAAGTGCTCGGAATATTCATCGATTTTTCTTATGCATTTCAAATGCAATCAACACTATAAAAACATACAAACCCAACACTACATTAACGAGAACCTGTTTCTAAAAATCAGTTACAATCTTCCATTCCCCTCTGTCCATTCTACACAATCCTTTTCTCTTTTGCTCCCCCCTTAAGAACGCACAACACAACAACATTCCTCCTCCGGGCCCCCATCGCAGATTTACGATCACAATCATTCTATCGAAAACAAGGAATATCCGCGCTAACAATAATTTTCCGCATCCTCTAACCAAGGCGAATCGTTAAAATCGCGCTCGAATAAATTCCTAGACGCCGGCGCGTATTCGTCATCGATCGACCGATCTCTCTTGAGGCGATTCTTCATTGTCAACTCGGCGAGGATGTCTTCTTTTTGTCCGATTCGACGAAGCGCACGCAAGCACGGACGACTCGCGGACGTGACTCGCGTGCGACCGCGAAAATTCGAATTACATGTGCGTCGGCCTTGATGACTATGCACGAGGATGGAGAGAGGTGGTGTTGCCAATGTTGTTTTGCGATCGGTAGGATTTTTACGATGGTTGTTGAGGTTTTGGAATATCGCGTGTGTGGAGGTTGTTGAGTTTTTCGTAGACGACGAGATGCTTGATTTTCGATGTAGTTTTATGATTCTGAATCGTACATTCATCAAAACTTCGTTACGGACGATAGCTTAATGTCTCGTAAAGTTTAAAAATTTATTTTCATGAATGAATATATGTGCATCGATAAACGACATGCAATGGTATCTATTTTTAGTGATATATTCAGATAGAAGCGTGAAATAAGTAATTTAGTTTCAATTTTCGAGAAGGAAAAGCTGAATATTAATAATGCATTAACCAAACAAGACACAAGAAAATTAACTTCACCGCGCGGCACAAAATCGAAATTAATCAATATTCTTAACGGATTTCCCTGAATATTAGAAATCTCGTTTCAAGATATAATCAATTAATGACACATAAAATCAGTTACGGCTGTAATATAATTACAGGGGGACACTTCTGCTTTCATAAAATATATATACATGGTGCTATAGAACATTCGAGAAGTTCAAGGTGAGCAAGTAAAATTCATGGTAAATGGGAATTCAAAGCCATATTTTGGACTGAACTCAATTTTATCTGAAACAACTTACGTCTTCTTCGAAATATTACAAACCTTCGTTCATTCATCAGCTGTAAACCACAACACCATCTCTCTCGCGAAATTCCCATAGACCCTAAAAATTCCCACCTAAAAACCCAACCGCCGTAAAATCCCACCTGTCGCTGCAGCAGCCCAGACTGAAAAATATGACTGGCCGATCGAGTCGCTCACTACGAAGATCCAACGACGTTCTACTTTCTCCTCTCGGGTGTGCATGATGTACCCGTGCGGACGATTAGCGAAGCCTCAGAAGCCTTTTTATCGCCTCCATACGTTGACTGTTGTTTATCGGCGGTTGTCGAAAATCAATCAGATTGTGCGATGTTTATGAGGAATGTCATTTGAGGTTTGATTGTGATTAATGGCTGCGGCCGATGCCACACGTTAATTGCGTGGTGGGTTACCTATTTGATAATTAACGTACTTGGAGAGGCGCGTGAGTCACGTTTTGGGATATAATTGATATATCTAACTAGTCATTAGATGTGGATATGACTTGGGCGTTGTACATTGTGGACCTGCGGTCGGAACTGTATCTGCTCAAGACTATATAATCGAAGCAATAAAAGTTGTCGTTAATTTTCTGATCTCATGCTAAATTCAAGTATTTCTGCGACAATGTTAATATCTATACTAGGATAACAAAATATTGCAATAGCTGGTCTCGTTCAATATATTTTAAGAGAAAGTCTTTATTCCCGAAGAAACCTGAATCACCCGACAAATTTTTAAGAACCTTATGAATTCTTTGCGTAAGTAGGATACTCGGACCAAAAATCCTCGATGAGGTCACTCCAAAGGACGCGCCATCGGTTTTTCCTGGATATAGAAATCAGGACCAGTACACAGCGCTCTTATACAGTGGTGCAATCCGGTCGATATTACTCATCGATTTCACACTCGCGGAATTTAATCGCTCGTTTTCGACAAAACTCAGCGATTATGGCCGAACGAGGAAATCAACTCGGATAGATGTTAATTAATCGATCGACGTGACTGGAAACTATTTAGGTTTTTGCACGACAGTATGGTTATGTAATCCAGAGCTCTCAAAATAATCACAATCGAGATTGCGCTGGTACTTTCTACGCAGATGTCGTGCAGCTCACGGCTGTTTTAGGGCCGCGGCTAATTAGCTATATATACTCGAAGAAAAAACACGCCGTTGTTATGTGGGCTTAGTTGGAAATGAATTTGTTTGCGGATATATTATATCGAGCGCGCGCGCAAAGAGTGAAGTGATGTGACAACTTGATCTGATGCTATGCGATGATAAATCATATCTGAGAGCAAATATTGTTATCGTAATGCCATTATAACGATATCTTGATGATCGCGGCCGACGCTAATCCCTTTCTCTACTAAACGACGACGTGGTTCGTCGTCAAGTTAACAGGTAGCCGCGGCGATCTTGATTTCCAGCGATAAATATAACCATTAAAATTATAAAACTCGCACGGGCAACAGCCATGAATTGCAGTAAGTTTCATTATTAACCGATCAACCGAGCTCGTTCCGACTTCTCCACGTCCCAAACAATTCTATACCCCAATCACGTAATCAAAGACACAATTACCACGATCGCTCGGACAAATCCGCATGTATATACCCCTATACAACTCTTTCCACCTCTCTTTTCTGTCTCTGAATCTAGCAATTTTCCAGGCAAACCACCTCACCTCACCTCTCCGTTACGCAACAACGGCCCATTCGCCCGTCACCTTCCTCTCTCCCGCAAAAAGGGTCACCACCTTTGCAAAAACGCAATTTCTTCTCTACCGACGTTTCCGTCGTGGTGTGCCCTCCTCTCTTCCGGATCGACTGCTGCCCCGGGATATATACACGTATATATAGTATAATACGCGAGAGAGAGAGAGAAGATCGACGCCTTTCTTATGGGAAAGAGCGCGCGCGCGCGAAGCTGACTTTCTCCGGGGTCCAGCCGCCGGACGTATCTCGCGCGCCGATCCGCTTCGTCACGAGAGCAGCAGCAGCAGCAGTGTTGTAGTGTATATAGTAGCGTGCATTGTGCCTTATTACGCCTCTCTCATATCTCGACGGGCTTATCGCGCATTCCGCGAGTTTCGCGGGTTCATGCGCGCGACGCCGCGCGGAGAGTTTCGCTTTTCCGATTGGAGAAGTGGGCTTGGAAAAGTCACGCTTGTAAGTACACACGGCGATGCGGGCATAGATATATAGATATTCATTGTGCGCGGGAAAATTGGAAAGGATCTATAAGTTTTTGTGGCTGTAATTGGACGGGGATGTGTAAGGTAATCACGGAAATGAATAGGAATTTTATGACCGTGTTGGAGAACGAAAATCGGTAAAAGTATCGGTATACCGGAAACGCTCGTGTACAAGTTTATATATATTACGGTTGAAATTGAAAATATTACACGCAGCAGCAGCGACAAAGCGGCGAGTGTAAGATAATGCCTACTTAGAAGCCATTCGCTGCAACAATTTCTCGCAATCTCGCTACACACTCTTGTACATACATACTCGTAACCTGCGCGCACTGCGGAGCCATGAAGAAACAACAATTACCGGCAGCATAGTTCCGACCGGCTCTGCCTATTACTCACGCGGCCGCGGCCTCCTGGCATAAATCACTTTTGACGCGCGCGTTATCGCGCCCCGCGCAGGCCGCGAAATTTACGCGGCGAAATAAAAATGACCGGTATCATAGTGTGTGTGTGTGTGTGTGTGTGTGTGTGTGTGTGTGTGTGTGTGCGTGCGTGCGTGCGTGCGTGCGTGCGTGCGTGCGTGTGTGTGTGTGTGTGTGTGCGTGGATCGGGTAGAGTGAAGAGCGTCGTAAAAGGTGCCATTAGATTTTTAACACCTCGCTTTTTATTTGTCTTTGGCGTTAGGATGGTAGAAGTAATTTTTGTCCGTGTTTGCGTTGGGGATTTCGGAGGCGGAAAGGTGAACGTAAAAGGTGGAAATTTCTTTGGGAAATATAGGTTTTTATGAGGCTTTGTAAAATTGTACGAGTGTTATTAGTGTATTTGTGATGTCTTGGTAATGTAGGCCTTTTACCGCTAAAGTTGAACCATACGGATGAATGTATTCTTCGAATGATTGCAGTGCGTCTTAGGATTAGTGAAGGAAATTATTTAATATAACAAAGGTATTATATAAACACGTTGAGAGTTCGATATTTATTCAAAACAGCGCATGCCGACGAGTTATGTTAATAATTTATATTGTGCTTTACTTCGACGTGCTACGAATTTAATGATGCACATACTCGATGCACGCGGAATGATAAGGAAGTAGAATATATTTTACGAGAATAACAATGCGGGATAAATCTTTAAAAAAAACGCGGGTAATGATATACATTATGCCTTAAATTGCGTCTGATGATATTTTTGATGCGGTTATTATGACCCGAGATCGAGATAACCGAGGCAACCTTCAAATATTCAAAATAATTATTATGCTTAACATTCATTTTACAAAAATCTTTGGATTGCCAATACAAACTGCGAAATGACATTTCAAACAAACTTACATTATACATTGAAATTATTGCAATCTCAACTTTGTGGCAAATAAAACATTTTTTTCACGCAACACTGCGAGCAAAAATAATTGTTACATCTTACAAAAGACATTTAAAAAACATTTAAAAGATAAAATGTAAAATGGTTATTACAAAAGAAATAATTGTTCTGCAAATGATCATTCCACGCTTCGCATAGCTTCAACGCTAAAAATAGTTTTTGCATTTACAACTCAAACAATTGCGCAACAACTGTCTGCAACACAATCGATCCTACGCAATTAGTGCTAATAATTTTTTTCAAAAAATGACTTCTAGATCATATCATTCATTACAACCGCTCCATTTTCAATTGCAAATCCTGCCCTCTCCTCGGCCAGATCCGTCTCAGTAATCCTTGCCAACAATCACCTCATCCTTGAGCAAAAAGCTCATAAAACACACCAGCAACTCGTCCTTGCAAAAAATCGAAACTCCAAAACCATCGAAATCACCGCCCAACTACATACATACATACAGACATTATCCGCTACCCGTATTCTTCTTCTTCGCGCTCGGCTTGCGTCAGCTTATAAGATTGCGCAAAACCTTACCTCGCGCGCGTTGTGTGCGTATAGCCTTGCAATGTCGCGACGACAGGTGCGCATGTCCGTCTCTTCCTTCTCGGCTTGGTGCGTTGCCGTCGTTTTCGCGATTATTTTCCGCTCTTTTTGTCCCGCCGCGTTTTTACAGGTCGACACGCACAAAAATTGCTCTACTACGAGTTTGCACAATTCGCAGCGCACAATTCTCTCTCTGGTTTTTGTACAGATAATTGATGAACCGGAGGATTGGTCGAGCTTTGCGAGTGTAGAGATGGTGATACGGAACGATTGCAGAGAGATTTTGATTTATAATGATCATGCGGCTGCGATTACGCCGGCAAGTGTGCGATGATGTTAAGTTACGAATATTAGCTGCTTTCCAGGGAAAGTGAGGATAATGGACCTTTAATGCTACTTTTTTATTCTAGCGGGTAAAAGAAAGTATTATAATACTGGTAGTTAACTCATTAGTGTTGGAATGAGCCGAAATTGTCTCTAATCGGCTTTGTTTTTGTGCGGATACATGAATTGCCTGTTTATCTATCTTAAAATAAAATCAGTGGAAATGGGTGTATATAAAGTTCCTCGTTAAAACATTCTAATATACACACGTCAGGTAAATTATCATAATTCAAATAATTTAGAACTTTTTTATACTAGGCATTGAATACGAATCAAAAAGATGACTTTGACGTCCACACTTACGTTATTACTCAACTGCATTCATAATGAACAATGGATTATGAAGACTAAATCCCAGCAGCCATCATTAACACCTACGAAATCTTAATCATCGTCATTACCTAATTCACATACCACGATATCAGATCAACCGTGTTAGAGTCATGTGTAATAATAGAGAACCAATATTGAATTGTTATTCATCTCCTGCGTACAAGATGATACTCATTAGGACTTTTAGAAATTCAAATCATGCGTATCCCTTGACCTGTCTCAGCCTTTTTACGCTACGCTATACCATTGTTCAAACACCTGTGCGCGCGCGCAACATGGAAATTGACATTGATCTCTTTGATGCCATTAGACGCCGAGCAGTTTAATAATAACTTGTTGCCGATTTCTGATGTAATCGATCAAACTAATGTGAAAATCTTCATTCATTGCTAAAGTTTTACATTCGAACCCATCGTATGTCATATCCATGCCACCTACGCGCCTGCCATTACTAACAAAGAGAATGATAAATACGTTGATATGTCGAACATAAATTTGCAATTTACAACTAATGTATTGCCGCAGGTATATTTTCAATCACGGAGAGAAATGATGCGATTGAAATAAACAAAATACAAAATATAAGCCTGATAAGATCCCTCCTAGTCCAGGCCAAACCTCTGCTTTTCCATCCACACCTCCGACCCCATCATTAACCGTTCTCCACACTTTTCCTGCCGCTAATCACCTCCTATTCCTCTCCGGCCTCCATCGAACATCCTAACAACCGAACATCCTCCACCGTAAAAAAGGCATTACGCAATGCCCCCCTACACTGCATCCTCCAACAACCAGCCACCGTAACTCGAGATAGCCGCAGCCTCTATACACGTATACACCACCTCTCCCATCATCATCCCACGAACACGTGTAGTACACCACACACGGCAGGCCAAGCGTGCCGTCATAACAGGATTGCGTTCTGCGCTCGCGGGCTCGCTGCAGCACGCGAGCGTTAAATCAATTCCACTTTCCGTTGCGCGAGCCCAATAAAGAGCGCCTTGGTGTGCACCATGCGAGCAACCGTCTTCCTGGATTCTGCGCGCACATACACGTCCTTTTTATCGCGACCGTGTTTACGCGCGTACAAAGGCGTTATTCAGAGGGAGAGAAAGAGAGGCTCTGCGCTTCCTCGTTCCTCGGCTGTGTGTATGTGGATATGTGTATACGTAGGGGATGAGGTGGCGGTTGCCAGGAATTTCGTTTACGAGCGCGTTAATTGCCTGTGATTTAAGAGTGTGGGGAGAGAGAGAGAGAGAGAGAAGATGAAAGTACCAAGGGCGAGATGAGTTCGTACCGGAGATAACTAGTTCTTTTTTTTTGCTGCAGCGGTTGTGCAGGGGAATTTTTGCGGAAATGGTGCAGTACGGGTCATTGTTGTAATGGAGCGTTGCGAGGATGCTGCTGCTGCTGTTGCTTGTGAGACTGTTTGAAGTATTTGATGAAAGAAATTTAAAATTTCGAGATGGTTTTTTCATCAAATTTTCGTCATACGAGGCTTTTAAATCTTGATATTACGATGTTTTTCAATTAAATTCTACTGAAATTGTCATATTAACCTTTTTTACAAATGTTCGTTGTATCTCAACCATAATCTTTTATAATTAAATTGTAACGACATTCTTTCCTTTTTTTAATCCGTATATAATTACACTATAAATGTCCTGATTATAGTTTAATAAATTTTTATAACAGGACGTTTTACCACCTTCAGGAAAGATACGCGCACATTTTAAAAACTTTTATATTATTTTCGTACATTGTAATGAGAATTTTAATTATTCGAACTGAGGGATTCGCAATATATGCCTTGCGCAATAAACGTCGACCTCAATGAGATGCATCTCGAGCGTTTAAGTACTCTTCAGAGCGCGCGGGAAAAAATATATATCCTCTTCAAGGAACATCTGTTAAGTATGAAATGTCTACATTGTATATACGCAACGTAGCGCTTATAAATATCTGTTAAACATCAAAAGTGATACTTTCTCCCATAAACTTTTAACGAATCTTTATTTATGGCCTTTTTGCGCAAGACGAAAAATATTAATTTACAAATTTATTAAGCTCTTTCATCTATTTAGAGTTCTGTTCGTTAACATATGTATATAGGTACTCAGAATAAGCTAATCCAAAGCTATACGTTGCAAATAGTATTTTCACTCATTTTTTAAAAGACTTTTTATTATTGTTAACATATTAAATAACCATTAAAGTGCAAACAGACGCAGAAAATGTTCATATTCACATACACACATCAACGAAAATTGCTCAAGCACATAATTATTTCTCCCCGACAACAAACAATAAAAAATCTCTCGAAAGAGCCCACTACATCACTCAACCTCACGGCAAAATTAAATACGACACACCTCCGCGAATAAAACCACTTTAATTATCGTGACTTCGCACTATACACCTATCCTCCTGCAAAAACTCCTAGCCACTTCTCTCCAGGAAAATCCCCAAAAAATTCTCTCCGCGTAAATTCTTATACTATACCAACGTCCCGTAAACGCGAGCCGTAAAACGCGCGGATAATTTACGCGCGTATGCGTTCGCACGCACGTGTGTGTTCGTCGTCGCCTCTCTGGAGTGTTGCACAATGGACCCCAAGAGATTCGGTACGAGATTGTGGCGAGCGAGGTGCATTCCTGGCAAGGGCGATCGGACTACGTTGCGAAAGCGCAAAAGGCGAGTTGGTGACCTCTGGTGTTGGTGTATAATGTCGGCTGAGATTGGGATCGACAGGGAATTGCTGAGGTGGAATGGATCGCGGTATATCTGGGATCTTTGGGGGGATTTTTCTTTTGTTGGAGTTTCAAAAAAGTGAAAGGTATCTGGTTTCTATAAAAGATTTTTGTTTGTTTTCTGAACAAACTGGGGTTTTTTATGCTAAAGTGATGGTGATACTTTGTTTAAGGAAATCGGTAAATTAGATATATTTAAGGTAATTGAAAAATCTACAAGTTGCAAATGAATGTAAAAACCGCTATGAAATATCTATGGTTCTGTAAATAGAAGTTTCTATAACTATAAAACATACAAACTTTTTCCATTAGCAATAAATTTACAAATGCGGATTTGCATGTCTGGTTATTGGAAAGAAACGATTTTGCGGTAGAAAAGTGAAAATCCATCTTATCGATTTCTCGCGTAGCATCTTCTATTAAAATAATGATTGATTCCAGTTTTAAATCAATGCTGACCAATAGGAGTGTAATTACATGCCTTACAAGCTCTCGCATCTTTCACTTGGTGAACAAACAAACAAAACCTGTTCGATATTTAACGAGGCAACGCGCGATTGGAAAAAATGCAATTTTCTCATTAAAAAAATACTAAATTTTCGTTCTTGTTTTCATTTATCGACGGGTAAATCTAATTACATAAGAAAATTTCTAAATCCACACAAGCTCTTAAGTCAGCTACACGTTTCGTTTTACGAGGAAGAAAATTCATTTTATTGTATACGCTCACATACATCGCAGACGTCGAACTATTGCTAGAAAACAATAAATTGCTCACATCCGCTACCTAAACTTTCCTTTTTCTCTTCCACCTCAAAAAAAAGCTCGAATATCACAGCTACTCGAAAACCCATGCAGACGGAAAAATCGAAACCTCGTTTTGCAATAAGAAAGTACTTTACATAGAATCCAAATTTCACTTTGCTAAAACGTCACACATACCTGAGCGCCTGAAAATATTCAAAATACATCGAGCCTGCACACACCGGAAGCCAGGCGCGTATCAAAATAACCTTTCACAAACAGACGTCGCCGCTTAAAATCTACGCGTAAAAACTGTTTGCCGTTATTGGCTCTGAAAGCAATAAAAAACGAGGCAACAATAATAATAACGCGCGGCGCGGAGCACGCGTGCAGCAATCGCCGATAGACGCGCGTGACTCATCGATGATGGAAAAGCGCAAAAAGCGCCGACGTTGTTTTTCCCCTCCTGGAAGGCCCGGCGAGGGCACAGAATTTGAATTTCAAATCGACAGGTAGATACAGAGGAGTGAGAAGAAAAAAAGGCCATCGGCGAACAATAAAAGTGATCATCGCGCGCAAGTCGCCGGCAGCGAAAGAGCGATAGCGAATTCGTTCGGAATTTTTATTGACGTTGTTGTTGGCGTCGGATGATGTTAGAGGCCGCAATGAGCGCTGATTTAAGACGTCAGGTATGGCGCGGGAAAATGGGAATTTCGTGATCTGTGGTTCTCAGAGTTTTTGTGATCATCAGAGGGAGAGTAGGAAAAGTTGCCTATAGATTGTTTCCTTTAGATATACGGAAAATGAATGAAAAAATTTTTCTTCAAAGAAATTATCTTTAAAAAGTATTTCAGGAGAGTTTTGTTTAATATTGTTTACAGTGATAATAGACTGAGTTGGAAGAAGGGAAATATACTGAAATTTCATATCAAGGCAACATTCCCTTTGTAAAAATAAAATTTTATTGCGATTTAAATGTACGTAAGTGAAGACGTAAACGTAAAAAAAATTTAGCGAGAAATTCGTCAAGATGATATTCGGAATGCAGATTGCATAATTTTCGAGTTCGCCTGCATAAATATGTCGTCATCTTCTACCACGAAAATTTTATTATACCTATAACCTACATTTGATTAATGTAAAAAGCGCGCGTTTAGCCGAGGATTTTAAACTCCAAATTGCGACATTACGCGCACCATGCAATTATTTAGTTATCAAGCTAAACTACGAATTAACGTCTTAAATGACGTTGGGTCCAGGATTCCAGTCCAAAAGGCTTGTGGACCCGAGTTTTGCATAACAGAAAAAAGAGTTCGCGAGTGTGGGAAAGGCAAACGAAATGGGATGCCAATCTTTGGGTGCTACACTTTTAATTATGGGAGATTGACCCAAATTAAACAAGTATATAGGCGCGCACGAAATTTTTGTTTGTAGTAAACTGGTTTACTATCTTGGAATCGGTAAATTTGAAGAGAAAAGTGCTGCCCTAATTATAAAAATATTTTATGGCGACTATAATTCATTCAATAGATTTTTTTCTTTCATTTTCGATGATATCAATTACCAGTTACGTGCACAATTTTTAAAGCTTTTTTAAAAATCGCGTAGGTTTACTGAAAAGTTTGTGAAAGGCCGGTGCATAAATAACGTTTCAAAATACCATTTACGTGCGTGCAGAAAATTTTCAAGAAAACTGCTCATAATTTCGTCTCATAAATAATAAAATTTATAGCGTAGCAAGTGTAATCGATATAAGTTGCTACAAGTTTTAAACTAAGTTTTTCAAAATACAAATGACGTACAGCATTTTTCTCAGAATGCAGTAAATGACTATCGATATAAACATCTGATAATTACAGTAAAAATTGTTTTGTAAAAAATAAGGTTGTAAGTATCGTTTGCGCTATGCGTTGTAAGTATGTTATATGTAAAGGGACAAAGAAAAATGTGAGAACATAGCGTGACTAGGTGCAACATGCATTTGTAATTGTCCAAGTGATTAGAAAATTGACTTGCCGTACCGAATCGATAGTGCAACAGTTGTTTGTAGTGATATTTGTTTTTTGCGTATAATTACAGAAAGATATAAGCAACCTTGTGTACATTATTATAATGTAATAATTACATGACATTTTATATTACATTAAGAAAAAAAAACTTAAAATTTTCAGTAATAAAAATATTTTATATACTTGTAAATATTTGTAACACTTCACAAGATTGTATTAAAGAGGTTCTTATAGTCGATCAGCTACTGTAAAAATATCGTATTCCACGGACGGTGGTAAATCGAATCCGCAAAAAAACTGGAGTCGCGACCGACAAAAGGAATGACAAAGACAAACTGGAAAAAGCAAAATAGAAGGGCGTGTAGCGCAAGTAGCCGTTGCCGGAGGAGGGATTGATTGCGGTTTATCGCTTATTAAAATCAATTTCTTATCCGCCGCTCTAAGTGTACATGCATAAAAGATTCGGCGATATTTCCAGGACGCATCAATCAGCTCGTTAAGTCAGACTGCATCTAGTCCGCTGTATGGGGTAAAAAACTGTGCGCAGTAGTGCGAGGATGGAGTTAAATCTCGGGAAAATTATCAAGCAGTGAATAAATAATTATTTTTGCAAAAAGTCCGAGTGAAGATAACGAACTTTCTTTCGGTAAAGTAGAGGTTTTAGGTGTTGAATGTAAGTAAGTGTGCTTTATAATTGCTGAAAAACGCAGTGGATGAGGCGTAAATAGTAAATTTTGCTGTTTTTAGGAAAATTGCCGGACACTTTCACGGCAGAATTTTTATGATTCAGAGAAAAAATTTTCAATCGTAAATCTAGATTGTTTGGTTTTTTCACATTGAGAATTATTAGTCTTTTGTAAATTTATAAAAAAATATATAAATAAGCTTTCCAAGATAACATCGCACTGAATCATCAATTGGGAATTTGATAATCTTATCGTGGATTTGAAATCAGCGATGGCAAATCTTCCCACGCATTTTCTTCGATTTTCCTTAACGAGAACGTCATTCTTTGTAATAAGTAAGAAAACATTTTATTTTGTATACGCTAAGACAATGGACACTTTTCTCTCCCATTAGAGCGCATAATGAGAATGGCTGTCATTATGGCAGACAAAAATTGGACAAAAATTCTCATTAACTCCTTTATCGAGCGAGAATAAGAATGAGATAATTTGAATTTTATAGTCGCCATGTGAAAGGGTGCAGAGAACAACGTTGAATCCCAAGTTCACTCGTCGCCAAAGCATTGTAAAAATTTGCTATCGTTGTTTCTTTAGAAGCTGAGTTCATATTATATTCTGATCGTGTTATATACTGTTAATACTGTTTTTACTGTTAGATATCAGTTTACTATCATTATTCTAAAAATACTACTTTTTTGTTTACCAGAATATTATTTTATTCAAATCCTAACGAATATTTTACAAATATTTTAAATTAATTCTTAAATAAAGAACTAGCTTTCTTATCTAACAATTAATTATACTTACAATATATAATACACCACCCCAACCAACCATCTTAACCAACACCTCAACGAAAAAAAGTCACATCACCGGCCACTCGGAGCCATTACATCTGCAATCCCACGCGCACGCGAGCGGAATCCCCGAGAGAGCACCACGCTCTCATCGTGCCGTTGTTCGCCCCGGCGCTGCGGCAAGAGATATCTGCATACACGCGGCGTGGGCGCGCACGCGCGGATGCCGAAGTGTACGCGTACGCGCGTGCTGCTTTTTTTCCTTTCCTCTTTTGCGTTTCGTTAACGGGACCCGCGTGAAGCGCGCGCACAGGAGACGTTTTTAGTTTATGAGACGGAGATGCCGTGGCGCGATATCGGAATTTTCGGCCGGTCTTTGTTTGTTTGCACAGTGAGAGTGGAAGGATGAATTTCATCAATACACAGTCTTTGATATAGGTGTAATAGTAGTTTGTATGTTGTTATTGTGTTTAATAAGGCTATTTAATCATGGCGAAGAAGGTTATATTTCTTTTCGAGTGATTCATTGATTTCTATATTACAGTTTTAAAATGTTGTTTCCCCGATATAAAACGTACTAGAATGGGAAAATAATAACTATATACTGTATAAGTATACTATTTATACTTATATATATATAACTAACTATAATATTTTTACAATCCGCAATAGCCTCAGGATACTCCGCGGTAATTTTTGCAAAGCTATTCGTAATGTTCACTAAACTATTTTCTCAGCGTAAACATTGTAAAAAAAAAGTTTCTCGGCGCACGATTTGTGAAAACAAGCATGATTTTCGGAACGAGAAAAGTCCCATTCTCATCATAGCTCCATTCGGTTGCATTTCAAAACTGTAATACCTCTTACTCTACAAACGTCCCCGGAGCGTGAACGGCATCACGAGAGACTGGCATTGTACGTTTCAATCTCATTAAAACTCACGGATTATAACACCTCTCTCGACTTCACTCCTGATACCCCGCACTCTCGTTTCATGATGAAACGCTTCGGGAGAGTACTCACCTGAAACAAAAAGAAAAACAGAGAATCATCAGACTTGCACGCTTATGCGCACGTGGATGTATTTGCATTTTAATCGACTAAACACCCATAAAACCACATCTCATCATTCCCTCTCTATAATTAAATAAGACTTAATGTCAAACGCGAATGCTCGTAAAAGCATCCTCAGAATTCATCCCTTCCGTCCCCGCGAGCAAAAATATTCTAGATAACGCGAGCTTATTAGTCCTCGCTAACTTATAATAGATATACACAGAGAAAGTCGCAAAGTCGAGCGCCTCGAGCTATATACGCGCGCGTTCCAGCTGTGCATCTCATTTGCGCCTGCGCGCGATTATTGGACGCTCGGTATATATATACCGTGATGTGGCTTTCGTAATATACGCAGCTCTAGCGTGTATTGTGTGTGTGTACTCGAGCTATGCGGGAAAGTGTTTCGATGGAAATTGATAAAGATATATAAGAGATTGTGAGGATTGTCTGGTGCGTGAGGGGATTGTACGGAGGATGATGATGATAATGCGATGGGTTTCGAAAATGCGGGGAAATTGGCTCTTTTTGTGCCTCATGGTTTGTGAAAGAAGCGCGGTTTGTAAGATTGGAAGGTGCGATTCGTGTGATGTGGTCTGCTGTGTTGCAGGCTAAATTGACAATTTGTATTTGCGATGTCATGATTGTTCGAGTGGAAAATAAATAGAAACTTCTTTATTTTCACCTTCGATTTCATTAAGCGGTATAGATTATACGACGATTTTTCACTCAGCCTTTCTCCATATTCCGTAGAGAAAATTCTGTGTCATCTCAGCAGTTTGTAAATAAAATAATCGTTTAAAAAAAACTTGAAATTATTTGAAGTGCGTAAAACCGTAACAGAAAAGCCTGCCAATTTAAAGAGTTCCGATGTCCAGATACTTATCTGAACTCGATAAATTTATTAAAAGATCATGTGCGTAAGCAACGTCGCTATACTCAAAAATACCATAAAATCCAAGTTCTCATGACTTTCATAAACTGCCAAAGTTAACAACATCTCGCCACACGTTGAACTTTATCGAAAAAAGCGCGTGCATGTGCACACGCGAGAGAGTCAGACATGAAATAAATTGAAGCTCGAAAAGTCATTAAATCGCCAAGTTTCGAAGCCTTAAACAAAGAAACAATGCGTAGGCAGGCAACAGCAGCAGCACACGGCAATTCAATGGAACTACACTCCGTGTTTTTCGAGAATTAAAGACTCTTCGGCACGCGAATTAAATTCCATCGCAACGCGCGCGCAATCTATATATAATAAATCCCGCATTTTTATATACGCAGCTCGATTCCTAAAGAATGCGTTTATTACGATATCAGTTCGCTTTATTATACGCGAAAGTGCGCAAAAAATGGCGCACGATTATTTGCGAGCAACGAAAATTCAAGCACGTATGTATATGTACATCGGATGAGTCAACGAAAGTATGCATTGCGCGCGGCTAGCAATCAGAGTATAACGAATCAATCGCGAAATTGGATACACACGGTGTAAGATCGCGCGTCATTTTTTCACCCTTACGTAATCAATACGTGTATATGTAAATAGGCCATATCCCAAGTCGGTGCGCGTTTAATTTGTCGGCAATAATCTCGTGCGGAGAGCAGCGCGGCGATGACGGCGTGTCGAAAGCGTTGACGTATGGGAAATTCTCTCAGAGCAATTTGATTTCCCGTTGAGAAGATATTAATGGGTGATTTATTAGTTGTGCGCATATAGTCGTCGTCTAATGATAGGTCTTGAATGTTACAAGTCAATCCAATAAATCCTAATGCGTTGGGTGTGTGACGATAACAAAAAGTATAGCTTTCGTTATACATTCACAGTTGAATTGGATTAATGCGATAGCTTTCTCGGTTTGTTTGCTCAAAAATGATTGCGGCTAAGTAGGCCAAATACCGAAAGAAACGTACATAGCGAAAATATTCGCGCATTGCATTGTCGGTATTATAATGGAGAACTCGATTCTCTTGCATTGTGGTGAAAGAAAATCAATAGCGAATAATGCCGTGTTCCATTTAATGCCAATGATACATAAGTAGCGCATAAAAGTGTGCAATGCCGTTTCCTCATTGTAAGGAAATTGATCTATTTATACACGGTTTTCTATCGAAAGATACCCACTTATCATCGCCCAATCATCCTTAATAAACGCAATATTCATTATTTCTGTGCCGTTTATCAGAAACACAAATCATTGACATTCATAACAGAAAATGCAGTCACCATACTTTGCAATTCCAGCACAAGCCAAGTTCCCCAAACCCGCGCTAAACCGGATCAAATCTCCGCTCGTTCACACGATTTACGGGTACACCGCTGGTAATCCGATCCTCCACTTAGGCCAGGTGAGAGCAGCCCGCTACCGAAACCTTATCTCCCACACACGCATCCAACAACTACAACAGCAGCAGCCTCCTATAACGGACCGCGTCTTCTTCCTCCTTCATCTCATCAATATTCACGCGGCGGCGTCAAATTAAGCGACCTTAATTGCGCCAACAATGGGCCAACAGTGCCCCCGGATAACCTCGCGGTCCGTTATATACCTTAAAGATATCACCGTGACGCATATAGCAACTGCAGCAGCAGCGGTATATAGCCTTCCAAGTTCAAGGCTACCGCGATGGCAACGACCTTGCCCGGCTACTACTACCTGCCGCCACCGCGGGGATATTACACGTACTCTCGCGCATCCTGTTTGCCGTCGTCGTCGTCGTCGTCGTATACAGTCCCACGCGGTGCGCGCGAATATATCGAAGCCCTATGCTCTGCCGAGCGTGAACCAGATAAGGATCTAGAGAGAGAGAGAGAGGATCTTCGTGGAAACTATGATGCTCTCTTTGTCCTCGTTATTAATGCGCGCAGGGCCGTTGAATTTTAATCGGCTGCACGCGTGTTTAATTGCGTTCAGGAGTTGTTGTTGTTGTTTTGTCGCGGATGAAAGTCGTCGATTTTCTCTCTCCCGGTATGAGTATATACTAGCCTCCTCGCTACGGGACAGTCGAACGAGATGGTGCAGTTTTATGGGGCTTTTTCGAGAGATAGAGAGAGAGAGAGAGAGATGTCTGTTATGGTGATTTTATACCTCGGCGCGGTGTTTCCGCGTTCGGTGCAGATTTGAAATTGAAATAAATGAAGCGGAGTATACTGTAATAAGATGCGTGATGGTGTTGACTCTCGGAAGTGTGTTGTACGTTGGTTTATGAGGGGGGAAGTTTTTGCCCGGGAGTTTGTGGAGGAAGAAAATGTAAGAGTTGGAGGAAAAGCGCGCAGACAATGTTATCTAATGTAAAAAGGAACAATTGGACGTGTGGTTGGTAGAGTCCGGTAGAGATCGGTATTGTTTTGCAAGATGGAGAGTGTATAACGGTGAATTTGAAAATTTATTTGTTTTTTTTTTGCGCGCATTTTATTTAAATGAGTTGGTGTGTTTGTGAACTTAATGTAGTTCGTACACAATAAAATCATAAAATTTCCAAGATCTTTTTACTGAAAGCCGCCACGTACACAGTCGTTAGAAATGAAGTATTGAAATAGAGAGAGAGAGAGAGAGTCCTTTCCAAAAAGATATTTAAAATTGTAACAAAAAGTCATTGAATTGATCAAGATCGCACAGCCACGAAAGCACTTTCATCATGCCCCTGAAATGATTTCCCTCGCGCGAAACCACGGGAAAGTGACAACAACAACGAGCCCATTTAAATCCCACCTACAAAAGTAAAATCAAACCCTACACACCTTTCCCAAGCTCGTAGCTCGAAAAACGCGCGCGCACATCCACGCATCACACGATCAGTCGCGCAAAAAACATCTCCCATACCCATCTCCGCTTACACCATCCTTCTCCTCCTCCGCGAAAACAATAGCACACACATACACGTCCGACTTTGGAATCAAACTTTCGATTGTGCTCACGCGGCTGCTTCTTTTTTCATCCATCCATCCCTGCCAACAACCGCGTATATAGAGGAGAAACCGCGCGCGAGCGAGAAATTGCCGTTTAAATTTGCACGCAAATGAAGGCGCGCGCGCGAGTGAAAATAGTTGTCTCTCCCAATGTCAAGCTCGCACTGCTCCTGCCTGCTGTCGGGAGAAAAGAAGGCGGCGGCGGCGAAAACCCGTTGAGCAGTGCGCACATTCGCGTCACGCAAAAGGGGAGAGATCGCGCAGTGACATTGTCTCTCGCGGTGCGCGCGCTTTTTTTGTAGAGCGATCGTGTGTGTGAGAGGAGGGAAAATCGAAAGCTGGAATCGGTCTATCGAAAGTCGATTATCATAATCCCCCACCGAGGGAGAGAGAGAGAGAGAGAGAGAGAGAGAGACGTTTGTATGGGGATTGAGAGGATCATTGATTTATGGGCAAGGATGATGATGAGGTTTGCATTGTACGCGAGATTTTTGGGAGAGGTTGTGCCAAATTTTATGACAGAGGTGTACAGTTATGTTTGGGCGGTGTTGGCATTGTCCTTGACGATTCGCGCTTAATCGGATCTGGACTACATGCTCGTTCATTCATTCATTCGGTGAACTTTTATAATGAGACTGATGATTTATTCAGGATTTAATTCGTACTTTCGTAACTGGCCTAAGGTAATTAGGTAGGAAAGTTGTAAAAATTAAATGGCAAAGCGGTACTGTGATCGTGATGAATTTTGTTGAACGTCTTTTAAAGGCATTAACAATTATTTGTTATATCACTCGTAATTAAACTTTGAATTTTCGAATTTATGGTAAGGCCGACGCAAAAAAAGAGTTCAAGTATATGCGCAAGAAAAAGGAAACTATGGTGGTATTGAGTAATGGGAGATCGCAATGTACTCTTTCCCTCAATGTGAAGTGGCTTCTTGCATAAGATGCAAAATGAGAGATTTCACTGAATGCTTTACTTTTTACGTCCCCCGTATAAAGTTTCAGATTAAGATATTGATAATTCACAAAAAGTTAAATAGGTGTATGATTACCGTTTCCTGAACGTTATAAGAGATTTGAAAGTATATATAACGTTTTGTAATAATATTGGTCAAAGATAATAAAATTTTACTAGAAAGTAAACTAACTTATATTGTTAATACAGTAGATTTAAATATTACAATTTATAAATACAGGCTTGATTTACTACAAGAAAAGTTAAAATGTTTCATTATAATCCTCTCAATGAACGGACTGGCATCATGCATTGAAAGAAAGCGAAAACATCACGTATACAAGACGAACTGTATCTATATATACACACGTCGAGGAAGCGTCGATGAAAGTTTTGATATGTCGAGGTCGTTAATTTAAAATTTTGAGATTCATTTTTTTTTTCTTCGCGACCACGACAGCACAATTTTTCGGCAATTTTATCTCGAGCCAAGAGGCGGAAATACGTGATATTTACATCGTTTTCATCAACAGATTTAATGACGGACATTTACTTTTATATCGACATCATCTCTTAATTCAAAATCGGCAATATTGACAATTTAATAAATGACATATCTGCACTACTTTTAATATTAAGAACGCCTTAAATTATTTTAAGCCTGCGCGCCTGCTTTCTTTGGCTTTTATAAAATATAATAAATACGAAAATTGTGTATTCCTTAAAATATACCATCCGAAATTTAAATCACGAGAGAAAAATATGCGAATCCTATACCGTGAATCATAATAATAATCGCATGCCTTAAATCCTGTTTATATCCATGTTATTATATATCCCGATATATCTTCCATTTCAATATGAAAGGAAGTTTATAAATATTTTCGAAATTTTACTTTCGAATATGGTATTTCCGATCGCCGTAAAAAGACACGAAAAAACAAAAAAAATAGGGGCACGATTAATTATTATACCTGCTGGGTCCGTTGCCACAATCGCCGCATTAATTCACTCGCGTTTCCAAGAGCAACAGCAGCATCTCATTGTCTACGAATTTACGATTGTTCCCCTCCCTAATCTCTCAATCGAGCAGGAAGAGTTCTTCAATCATTATCATATTCCACGACGACGGGCACTTTTCGAAATTCGGTTCTGCTGCTGCTACTGCACGGCGAAGAAATTTTGCCGTTTTCGGGAGAAGGAAGGCAATTTTTTAGGCTGTCGTCGACGACGAAACTTTGGGATTATATTGGGATCGTAAAGTCTGCGCGCAAGATGCTCATTATAATATTCTCTCGGCTAGTTCGGGAACCTCTTGCGAAATCCCGCGAAGTGAAATGACAAGTTTAATAGAATTGCGCGCAGTCGGAGTTTTACGGCGAAAGTGTAAAAAAGGGGAAAAAAGTCGATGGTAATTGAAATGAGTGGGGGAACAATCGGCTGCGGCGTGTTACATATCGAGAGAAATTTTTCTTTGTGTTTCTACGAATGCTTGTATACAGTTGTTAAATGTTACGTAGGGGTTTATGGAGGAATAAAATTTTTTGCCGAGCATTTTTCTGTACAAGTCGAATATATTTGATGTATACAAGGAAATGACATTTTAAACGTAAAATACGATCGAAACATAAATTTCAAATTTAATTGATTGTTTAAAGTTATAATATGGTACTCGAAATAACAAGATAAAAATCTAGAAAATCAGTTGATTAAATTTAAAAATAAAAAGTTGTATCTTAATTGATGATAAACGGGGGCCACTTCGCTTCTTTGTAAAGTCAGCACAACTAACGACCTATGCCTTTTATAGATATTTAGAAATCTATCCCGATTATTTACAAAAAAGAAAAAACCTACAGACTCGAAATCATATACAATTAAGTTATTCCAAATTTTTTCCTATCCTTTTATACACACACACACGCGCGCATCCACATTAATTTTCCCAATCCATAAATCCTCACATCTAAAAAGTGAAAACGGCGCTCGCGCGCACAGGTGACACGAGAGCGCGGCGTTCACGATCTCGCAGCGACCATTAACGTCTCGAATTCAAGGCCAGCTGCTGCTCCTAACCCGTTATCTCTCTTTCTCTCTCATGGCGCCCGGGAAAAACTTCCACTTTCTACGTGAAAAATGGCCGCGCTCTCCCCAACGAAAAAACAGCTAACAATCAGCGACACGGCGCCAAATATCTTCGCGCGCTCGCTCGCTCGCGAAATAATTGCGGTGAAAAGCATAGTAGTAGTAGCGTGCGCTCCTAGGCACGCCGGAATTCTCATTAAGATTCCGGGGATGTCGCGAGCGTGAGCTTATTATTGTACCGATGCGGCGTGTTTCCGCTCGATCTCATTTCGCGACGAGCGACCTTCATTTATGCGCTTTCGAACTGAGCGCGTTTGATATAGAAAGAAATCGGTAATGTATTATTGGACGCGTGATATACATGGTGGACCGGAGGAAAGTGAGTTCGGATTTTATGTAATTTGGGAAAAATTTTAGACCTGGTTCGGCCGAGTTGGTTCAATGTCAAGGTGTTTCGGTATATTTATTCTGGGAGGTATGAAGAGAAACTCGACAGGGCGATTATTGAAGCGTGAAAAATTCCCTGCGGATGAAATCTGCGGAAGTGAAACGAATTCGACGCTTGCAGAGTGATCGGTGAGAGATAAAGAGCTGGAACGATTTACGACGATGAATATTATTATTTTCAACTATCTTCGGAACGAAATTCAGGTCAATACATATATATATATATATTTTTATTTTATTAAAATACCGAGAAATTGTTAATATTATCGTAAAGTTATTTAAATTATTGTAAAAACTAATATTACAACAGAGCTTGGATAGATAATGCCATGATTAATGAAAGCTGCTTGCAGGATGTTTCAAAACTATTCTCCACACGAGAATATATAATTTCTCATTATCAATTTGAAATGAAACGTTGTAAGAAACTGAGATGACACTTTTTGCAGTTAAAAAATGTCAAATTGCATGATGAAGTGGCAAAACAACCTTGTCTAGATGCTTCTATAGCTTATGTAACCCGCGATAACAAAATTAATGTGCTTAGGTGTACAGATGTGTCATAGAGCCGCAGGTATCAAGCCAGAGGTCGTTCATTCATACAATGTATTTCTAATTCTCAATACGAAATTTGTATTAAATTTGTATTAAATTAAAAACCAATCATCAAGCCAACGAAAATAATGAATATTATATATAAATTTAATTATTATAATAATTAGGTGTAGTAACGTTTAATCCTCAGGAGACTGTAAGTGCGAGAAAAATGTCACACCTATATACTTATAATCACTCGCAAATTATAATAAACACACTCGGAAACATCAATTCGAACCCGAGTCACGAAATTCGAGCGCAGACTGACTCGAATTTCAAAGAAAAATTCCTTCGTCGCGACATAATACGTATACCGTTCGCGCGAGGAATGCCCTACATTGAATTATCACGTTCGCGGGTAATTAACGCGACGTTAATGAAGGATCCGAGTGAGAGCCACCGGCGTCGTCGCGCGTTTCACCTTTATCGGCGCTCGTCGCACCTGACGCTCGCTCGCACTCGATATTTTATCTACGATCGCGGCGCACTCGTTTCTTTTTTTTTTAACATTTTTCGCGTCTGCTGCTACCAATTCTCGGACGTTTTTCCGCCTGATATACCTTATCTCCCCCTCTCTCTTTCTAAAAAGAACGACGATGCGCTCTTATATAAACCTGTAGCTACTACATTTATACAATAGAGAACGTGTTTTTAAATTGGTTCGGATTCTCGTATACTATATATATAAAAAGACCATCAATTAAATTTATTAACCGATCCACTTTCATTCTCGAGACACTATAGTGACTCTCCGTCTCATTAGC
>JAPYZO010001251.1:0-18941 GCA_030522905.1 Torymus flavipes | reverse complement strand
ATACTTCGTATTCTTATTTACACACACCTGTCCTCGTCCTCGATATATTGACAGGTTATAGGCCCTAGCAGCGTAAAGCAATTTACGCTTCCACTGCGCCAAGTGAACTTTTAGCGTGTGTGTATACGAATAGATCTCCAGATAAGTTGTGCTTCGAAGAGGACGAGATGGACACAACGGAGGAAGGTCAGCAGGAAGAAGCGAAAGATGCGAACGGTGCGAACGTGCCCCTCTCCCCCCATTCCTTCCTCTTTCTCTCCTACTCCCCTGGCCGGAGGTATCTTACCTCCTGGAGCACCGGGCTCCAACTGAGCCGCGAAGCTCTGCGGCCCACCTTATATACCCCCAAGGCTATGCAACCATGCATCTGCAGATGCTCCCTCTCTGTCTCTCTGTCTCTCTCTATCTCTCTCTCTGCCTCTCTCTGCCTCTCTCTCCATCTCTCTCTCGCTCTCTCTCCCCTCTCTCTCTCCTCTCTCTCTCTCTCTCTCTCTCCTTAGTAATACACATCTATATATCTACATCTATTTTTGTCGTTTCACCGATTTTTGGCGCTCGCACTCGCTTCACTCGTGCAAAAAACTTCACATGAGCGTTACATCCAACGCCGTTACAGACGCCCGCATAAGGCTGACGCTGACCGTTTGTTTCGTACACTCACTCGCCGGTTCGAAACAGAGCGCCACCTTCCGCTGCTTATCGTCGAATGATTCTTCGCTTTTGGCAACTGAGTCGCCGATACTTGGAGAGTCAATCGTCGAAACCACGGGAGAGCGATTTACCGTTATTTTGGTAAGCAAAAGGTTTTCCGTGTATGTTTGTGTATTTATGTGTTACCTTGACACTCGGTTTGATCTGCTATACACCTTTTCTGCGCCTTCAGCTTCTTGTTTGACTTTCTCAACCTCGACATTTTTTTGATGTTTTCTATCATTGGCGTCTGGATGGACCGCGCCGACGTCCCCACCGTAGGGAGACCCTTCTCTGGGTGGATCTGCCCTCTTCATACCAACCAAAGCTATCTGGTTGGAAGGGTACGATGAACGGCGTTATGATGTTCGCCTTTTCATCTCATATGTATTGTTTGTCTGGTCGAGGTAGCTTTTTGGTGGTAGCACCTGTCTGTGGGTCAGTGTTGGAGGATTGCACTCTGTTACTGCCGGTTTGCACTTCTGCATTCCATTTTCTCGTTGCCATCTCAACGTATTTGGATGTTCATACGATCTTTTGTAGCTTCTTCCCTTAGCAAGGCTACAGGTCGACTAATGTCCTCGTGTCAAGCGAATTTTCAAGTGTATTTTGTTCTTTTTTAAGTATATGTTTTTGTGTGTATGTTTATGTTTGAATATGTGCATGCGTGCTTGCCATTAGACCCATCGACACCTTCTCCTACTGTTTACTTTCAGTAATACTTTTACCCTTACTACATTACCAAGTGATCTGAACTTACTCACTGTCTTTGTTATTTCTTTTCTATGCTTATATTTAACTATGTACATTTCTTATATTCCTATTAGTATGAGCTTGGAGTTCTACCAAAAAAATTTTTTTTTATTATTTCACTTATTTTATTACAATATTTTACATACATTAAAATGTCAAATATCATCTTTTTCAAAATAAGGCTTTGAATTCACCATATGGAATTAACATTTTTCTTTTAAATTTTTGCCTATAATAATATCAGTATCTTCGCCAAACTCTTCTTCTCTAGTCTGGACCTTCATATACGTCAAGGAGTTTATGTACATGCTTGCCGTTGCATTCTTTCTCTAGCTAAGAATAATCTTCTCTTGTACGGGATGAGAAGCTAGTGAATTATATTCTTGTCATTTTAATCTGACATGTTTTCACATCAATTTTAACCAAGTAATAGTTAATTTAGCGTAGTTATTTACGAGTCTAGTGTAAAAATTTACGAAATCTACTAATAATCTAATCACTTTTAGATTTGTCACATTAGATTCCATCACGCGATTTATAAAATTATAAATGCGTTATATTGTTTACCTTTTTCTGATAAACCGATTCGCCAATAATTGTTCGTTAAATCTTACCTTGACATAAAAGGTTTTTCAGTTTTTGAAACTATCAACATCGAGTTTATGTAATTACTTTTAGAGGATTTAATGATACCTAACTTTATCATTTTATTTGTTTATTTTCTACTTTCTCTCTATAATGAATGGGTACCAGATAACGTTCTGAAAAAGATGTTGTGTCATCTTTTATTTCCCACATGTGAGGGAAAATTATGAATTAACCTCGACTTTTTTAGAGATACAGGTTTATATTTGATTATCGATATTTCAAGATTTGTTTTTGTTCGATGCATAATATGTAGCTTGTATTGATTTTTTGATCGATCTCTTCAATGGGGACATCGAACTCATTGTCAACGTAATTTCAAAATTCCAGATCCGCCTGTGAATGTAATGATTTTTGGTCATTTTTGCCATCAAGACATTCCATAATATTCAAGGATGAATATTGTTTTGATTCAATAGCACTCATCATATTATACGATATCGAATCTGATTTATCATTTACCGTAATCTTTATATTTTTCGTCTTAGTATTGATTAACATTTTTAAGTTTTCTTGGGACTCAATCCCAATTGTAAAATCTTTTATTAGTTTAGGTACCCCCATGTGAATGAGATTAAGCGTTAGATTATTTATTTTAGTCGGTACCATCAACTGTAATTTAAATCGCGTTGATTTGTTTCCTGTTGCTGCCTTAATAAATTTCTCGCATGACGGTAACGTCGAACATGACTTAAAATATTCTAAATTATCCTCGTTAAATTTTTCTGATATTGCCGTAACTTCGCTGCCAGTATCCATTAATGAATTAACTATTTTTTCATTTTGAAATTTATTTATCTTTGGACATCGCGAGTATTCAGAAATTTCGAATATCAAATTTATATCAAAAGTTATATCCTCTCTAACGTATATTAAAGCAACAGACAGTACCTTATTTTATTTGGGAATTTACGCGCAGTTGCATCTCGAGAATTATTTATTTGCTTATTTTTCGAGTTAGGAGATACAACTACATTCAGTTTTCCAACTTCGGAGTTGATGTTATTGCTACTACCTGGATACCCAGAATGTCTAACTCATCATGCGATTTTTGCATGGTTTGATTATTTATGGGTATAAGTTTTTCCGTATTACGTTTCAGATTTTTATTTTTACTTTGCATTTGTATAACGTTTATGTCTCTCGTGTTCCACGGTTTTCTTTGTTGGTTTTCATTTCCGTTATAATTTTGATTGGTATTTTGAGAGTGGCTTTCGCTCCTCTCATCCCTTTTTACTTAACTTTCATTTTGGTCTCGATTAGTTTTCCTACTCTGAGCTCTTTTGTCATCGTTATCATAATCTGTCAAAATTTGGAATAACGTGCTTTGCAATTCCACTTGTTGGCCCATAAATGCGTGCCTAATACCTTTTTCGAAGTGATCTACTAAACTTTCAGATAATTCTACTTCAGAATATGCTAATTCATACGCGTCTAAACATTTTAGAATTAACTCCTGCCTATGCGCAATTTGTTTTACTTCACAAACTAAACTATTCGACACGTATGATTCCGAATATTGTTCGCGTAAACGCTTGTCACGCACAGATTTCTCGACCCATTCGTTTACGGTTTCACGCGGCATTCCTTAGCGGATTAGCGCTCACGATTTCACGAAATGTATTTTCGACTACGCTCACACCGACACTACAAATTTTATTTCTATTTATGCGGAATTTTCACTCGCGAAAAGTACTATTATGAATTCACTTTTTGTTATCACTTTTATGATTCTTACCCGATGTTTTACTTACTCACTTTGCACTCGAAACGGGATTTTTCCCCGTTTTCTTGGCTCTAGCCTAGGCGATCGTCATACACGTGTTCGTTCTTATTTCCCCTTTTCGTGATAGATGCGCGGGTTGACCTGTTACACTATAGATGTTTTCTTAAATTTAAGGCTAGAAAAGAAAGCTCGTTTACTTTTGTAATAAACAAATCTAACAATTGAAAGTGGTAATAAAGTAGGTTTAGGATTTTCCAACAAGACTTTAACAGTAATGTAATGGATACAGAGAAAACTTCTTATTTGTCAAGTTGTTTAAGAAGGTCATGGACCTAAAATATGTCAAAAAATAATTTTTTTTTTATTTGATTTTTTAATTTATGATCCATACGTTTTTTAGGTTTAGAATAACATATATATGTTACAAAAAAAATTGGGGATCATAAATAAAAGAAATTTTAAATGTTCGTTATACTTAAGAATATGAAACCTATAAAATGAATAAAAACTTGATTTTCGTTTATTATCTATTTAACATTAAAATAACCTACGTTGTAATTTGAAACCCAATGGAATCGTTTTTTACCGTAAGATTTGACCACTTTACTTCGAATTGACCATTTAATTTTCGACAGCAACGTACTCTCTTTTTTGTTCCATAATCATAGACTCTAATACCTTTTACATAATTGACTGCTAGCAGCAATGTAAACCCAGCTGAGAATGTAACATCACATAAGAATTGTGATTTCATACTTCTTTATAGGGTGTTTGTCAATTAATTTTCAAGTTTTTGAACTCTTGAGTTTTATTACATTTTCATTTAAAAGAGTTTTTTGTATAAAATATTGTTTATTAGACTTTGGTGAAGCTTTTAAAAAAACATATTCTATCGATTTTCTGAGAGTGCAAAAGTTGAAAATATTAAAAATAAATTTTTAAATAATTCCAAAATCCTAAAAAACACAAAAAATCACAAGAATTCTTAAATTTAAGCAATTAAAAGTGGTTTTTAGCATTTAAAAATTATTTAAAAATTTATTTTGAATATTTCTAACTTTTGCATTCATAACTGAATATATTTCAAGTAATTTAGTCTCTCTCTCATAAAAATCCGTCGAATAGCTTTTTTTTTTAACTACGCCAAAGCAAAGGTCTTGGGATTGCAATATCTCTGAATAAAATTGGTCTACAGATTATATCTTGGTCCATTTTATCAGAAATGGTACCACCTTATTATATATTATTAGAATATACAATGAATTATATTATATTATATTTTTTTAGGTGATTTTGACCTCAAAATTCGATAGGTCTATGACCCCTGTGTATAAATTTACTAGATCTTTTAAAAGTTTCCTAACAAAGATGGAGGGGTTTGGAATATGTGAACGGAAAGTAGTCTTATTAGCATTGTTAGGGCTTACTCAAGTAAGTTACAATTTTAGAACAGAGGGTGGTACTGACTACTCCTGATTTTTTCCTCGAGAGCACTTATTTTCATAGAAAGAAGTAGTGTAGGGCACCTGCACCAAGTTGTCTCAAAACAGATAGTTAGAGTTTTCAGTTTTGAGCGACTAAATCTGTCCGTAAAAAATAAGGCAGTGGTTAGCTAACACCTCATTGTAATTGCTTTTGTAGTGTTTGGGGAAAGAGTATTTCAAAACTTTTTCTTATTATATATTTACGTTATATATGATTCTATGCTGAATAAAACATTAAGCTATGTATGAACAACTCGCTATAAGCCTAATAATATGATGCTTAGGTATTGAGCGTTTAATCTCTTCTTCTCAAAAGATATAACTGACTCAAAAAAGCTGTTGGAAATTGGCCGAGTTTTTTGATTGTGCGAAAAATGTTACACTACAAAAATTATTGTATGAGAATAGCATAAACATTAAGTTAAAGCAACATGAAACTAATCAAGTTGTTATTTTGTATATCAAATAACTATGACATGCTATTCTTCATAAATTTTTACTTAACTTAATATCATAATCCAAATAATATTAATGTATAACTATTTTCTTCAAAGGAGTTACACATTGGAATGCAGTTTTTGTGGTTGTGATCAAGGATCTCTAGCTGGTTATCATTTGAATGTACAGCATTTGCAAAACATTGGTGAAGATTTCTGTAGAGCCTTAACTTTAATAGATGATTGGAACAAATTAACAAAATTTGATAAGTGAGTACTTATATATACTCGTGTATACCTTTATATGAGTATTTCTCTAGAACTTTTAGCTTAATAGAAATTTCAAAATTTAATGTTGAAGCGCATCCACAAAACTCTTTTTTTCTGTTCTAGGTACTCCAATTAACAATAAAAAGGGTTGGCTCCTCATTTTTAAACATAGTTTTTAATATTGTATACTTATGCATATACGAGTAAGCGTGAGCGAATGCATGTATAACTGCCTTACAATTACTTTCTTTTTGAGTTCCTTAAAAATAAATCCAAATTTCGTTAGACACCCCTTACATTTTTTCGAGAAAATGTATGTAAAAAAAGAGCTATACGCAAATCAGGCATATTTACCGTTGTTAATGTGTGCCTCCAAAAAATGATAATTTTTTACGCGAGGGGCCCATCGAGACCGTGTGCTTTAGTAGATCATAATTCACTTTCTATAAGAGGCACACTTAACTATATACTAATACCTATAACTAAAATCACATTTTGTTCGTCTTGCCAAAATGTGTAATTTACGCCTAGAAAATTAAAAAAATACGAAAGTTATTTTTTTTAATCGACAAATAAAGTTTATTTTTTATTTTTACCAAAACACAGCGTCACGGCGATAAAGCTATGCACTTTCTTAAAAGTAGGCACATTCAATTAGACAACATACTTTTGAATATTTAGAAAGGGATGATAGCCTAAAAAAGTTGGTTAAGCTTTTATAAAAGAGTTTATTTTTTATGATATAAAAAAGATGAAAATTTCCTGCACTACGCAGGCAAAATCTCTTAATTTAGGTCTTTTCGATTGCCGATTGAGCTTATCCTGTTCAAAAGTCAGTTCTACATAGTGAAATATGTTACTAGAAGTGGATTTTATAAATATTTACTTTACTTAGATAGCTAAATATCTGAGAACCATAAGATATATTACGGTACTGTAAAAGTTAAAAGTTGTAGAGAATTGTTCATATACGTGAAACCAAATTTGAAAAACAAAATTTAGCCATTGTGATAGCTATACAAAGTAGTGCCTCGATATAAAGAATGAATGAATATTGAATGAGATTTTTTGAAATAAGATCATTGCGGCCCTAAAATCTAGTGCTATTCTAAGTTATCTTATATGTTTCCTTGCATACACAAAATAAAATATTAAATATTATATTACCAAAGTTATAATAACATTTATAGGAACTGGGAATATAATGGCAGTTGAATACTTAATATGCAAATAATACGTGTTTTACACTTATTATCACGAAAGCATTTGTTACAGAATAGAAAGGCACAGAAAACAATTATATAACACCAGTCGGGTGACTTCCGGCATAATTAGGAAAATATGCAGGGACGCAATTTCGGAGACGAGTTTTCGAAAAATACAGTAAGCCGGTAAAGATACGGTAAAGTGATGATATGATGAGAAAGGGTTATAACTGTTTAACTTTCCGCAAGTGAAAGTTGGAATACAAACAATGATCCTTGATGCTGGGACTTACTACTTATTGACACTGTAACAACGAGGTGGTCAGTAATTGCTCTGTACTGCACGCCAAATTACAAATACAACAAAAACGAACGCACGAACTATGAAATATAATATTGTTCAGTACTAACCTAGGTGGTATTCCAAATAGAAGTGGCTTTATGCTAAGTCGTCAGGACGCAAGTCCTTTCAAGAAGCTCAGGACTAGCAATAAACTATGAGACAAAATGGAATATCTTGTATGAAAATCGTAGAACTTCTTGGACTAAAGTCTGGCGGGCGAGTCATTGATCGGTACACTGACAGCAATTACCAAGCTCTAGCTTACCAGTTCCAACCGACATGTAAGGCAGCAGAAATGACCTTGATTCTGAAGAAAGAGATATGCTTACCAGCTAATTTAAACAGAGAGACATGTCTTTGCTACCTGTAAGGAGCATCTGGCAAACAACTGGAGTGGGGGCTTAATCCCTCTCGTGGATCATCATAGCGGTATCCGATACTTCAAAGTCCACAGAGACTTTGGGGACGTTAACTAATCTACTGGTAAAGCAAGAACCAATAGCAACTGGTGGGCCGAGGTACGAAGAGTTAATAGCCAGCTTTAAGAAAAAGAGGGAAGAGTTGAAGGTTTCCATTAAGAGAGCAAAAAGAAAGTATTGGCAAGATTTCTGTGCGAAAGTAAATCAAAATAGTCATAAGCAATACCAATCAAAGAGGCACCAGAATTCCGTCTTGTTAATTGGTCCAAAATATATTTTAAGACCTCAAACAGTAAGTTGTCACTGGCTTAATGAAGTACATTAGTACAATCAAACAAACAAACGTTACCGTAACCGAAGAAAAGATAGCTGCCAAGAAGATTGCAATGAGATAGGTTTCTCAACTGGATAATGTCCCTAGTTCAGCTATAAAGGCCACAGCTCTATATTTTTTTGATATGTTCAAAGATACTTTCAGCACATGATTAAGTGAAGGAATTTTTTCCGTACAGTGGCAGGTACTTATTTTTGAGGGAAACAAACCTTTGGATGGCCATCTTCCTATTGACCGTATGCTGGCTATTGCCAGAAAATTATTTAAGCAAACCATGTGTGCCAGAGTAGAGGAAGCTAAATAGCGGGCTGGAAACTTGTCTCATAACCAACTCGGCTTGACGGAGGGTTGCCCAACAATCGATGTAGTCGACAGTGTTGTGACACTAGCCAAGAACGTAGTTAGAGATAGCCAATGTAGAAAACGTGTGTGTGCTATCTTTGGTTAAGACATAACTTTAACTGCCTTTAACACTGACAGGTGGGATAAGCTCATGCTGGCTTTAGAAGACCTAATACAACTGAATTTTTAAAGTTAGAGCTTTTTCTTAGGATTACCAATCTAGATAGTTCTATACAAAGGCTTGCTTTGACAACTGCTCCCCAATAAGATGTCCACGGTAGCCTAAGCAGACGATGTTGTTGCCATCTTTGTAGAGAATAGCATGAAAGAGGCAATACTGGGACATTATTAATTTTGTTCCCTGGATGTGTAATATATTATTTCGCACACCACGTGTAAGTAGTGTTTTTACTCCCTGACATCAGGGAGTAAAACGCCACACGTAGTCCTTCCTAAAAACTATGACGAGTATGCTTATTTCTCCAATTTTTTTCTCGCTGCAGCATCGCCTGCGTTTTGATGCCCTCGCTTCACTCGAGCCGCAAATCACTGCAGGCGGCACTGATCGGAAAAAAATAGACAGACGAGCATAGGCGACGAACTTTCCGCCGGGCATGCTGAAAAATTGTATATTACCTTCGGGAGTAAGAAAGGCTACGAACGCTCACGAATTGATGCCACCGCTTCGCTCGGGTAGCAAATCGCTCGCGGGCGTACAGAGCCTACTTTAGTCCCTAGGTCGCATTCTATTATTATTGAACGGCATCGATTGTTTCTTATGAATGAACTTATACCAGATGATATTACAGGCCAGGGGTCATGACACATATTATATCTTTTACTGTATTATGATAAAAATTAAAATTTACAAATACAAATAGTATTATTTTTATATGCCAACTTAACCAGAAATTTCATATATGTTTTGGTCTTAAAAATGTTATTTGTCTTTGAGTTATAATCTTCCTGGGAAATTACATTTAAAGACGTACATTTGAAAATACGTTTAAAGTAAAATTGAAGTTGGTAATTGTACTTGGTTAAAAAAGATTTCTATGCATGAATTCTTTTTGAATGATATAAATCGTAACGTAGCTTTTGTATTAAGAAAATTTGTTAGAAGGTTCAGGAAGTGCTAAACACTGAAAAAAATTAATAAATGTGCTATAAATCGGAAGTTCGCGTACGAACTTCGCGTTGTTTTTGGAATTTCAGGAGCTGATCCCCGGGTTCGCCATTTTAGTCTGACACCCGCGGCACCGTGTTCTAGGGCATCGCTGGCCTGTGATGTTAGGGATTTTCTCCCCAAAAGTCATCCCGTTACAACTGGCACCACAACGATTTAGGAGTGGAGAAGGACTCACGACGCGTACGCGAATCGCGGCGAAGCTTGGCGTGAAAGAGCTCAGAAGCGCACCTGAGCGAAAGCTGCACACAAAGGCTCTTGGTGCCGCAGCTCGTAGGTGCGTGCGTGCGTGTGCGTGACACAGCCGTGCTGTTGCGAGAGTGCGGTCGAAAGGTTAGACAAGCGATAGTCAAAACACTCGACCTGAGTGCCGACAAAGAAACGTCTCGGTCGCGGAAAGTGTCGCAGATTAATTGTTGTTAATTAATTGTGGTTTAACTATTGTTGTTCGGTGTCAAATTTTTTTTTGGGGGTTTTTTGCAAAAATAATTTTGGGTAGTTAAACACTTAAGTTATTAGGCAAAAATCAAGCTGGTTGACAACAATAAAAAATTTTTTAGCAACAAATAATTTTTTATTGCGACAGTAAAAATTTTTTTTAGGTTTTTTTTATTAATCAATTAATTTACTTTTTCCGCGACAAGAATTTTCGCAGTAGTTAAGAAAATTCTAATTTTTTGTTTTATTCATTCTGGTCGTGGAAACCGAGGAAAATTCGGCAAGCACTCTCGGAAAAAAAGTTGACTGTGCGCCCGAGTAAAAACTCGAGCGCAAAAATCCCACGAACGCAATATTGTTTTATTTATTTTCAGGTGAACGTTAAACTTATCGTGGTTTTTTGTTGTGACTTCGTCCGTTTGAAAACATAATTTTTTTTTCTTTTCACATATATATATTTTAAATTACAAGTGCGAGTTGCAGGGCGTAGATTAATTGCAAATCGCAATTAATTACAAATAGCTTCTTTTTTTTAGAACCGTATACGGGAAACCCTCGTGCGTTATCGGGGTTAAGAGCAACCGTCGTAGCTCTTATAAAAATAATCCGGCTTCGTGTTCAAAAAGCTATCACACGGGTTGAAAAGGCTAACTCTCTCTGCCGTCAATCCGAAAACTACTCGCGCTAGTAAAGCAAATTCGTAAGGGAAGCGCACGGACAATTGACACCATGGCCAACTCTTCGCGAATGGTGCAATCCGCGATACTCAACTGGCCGTATACACAGCCTGAAGAGGACATTGGCGAGGCCATGCAAGCCCTCGGCCTAAACCAGACGGACATATATACCCCGTCAACATGCTAACGGTGGTCAAGTGGCTTATGGGCGATTATAGCGCCGCCGATTTCATGCCAGAGCTGGAGCTGTCGGAGCAGCAAGCCTTCGCCAAACGAGACCGGTACCGTAGGATATTTATCGACTCGGTGCTGATAAATAATTCCTGATCAACTATTCTGGATCCGAATGTCGACCTGGATCACCCGCACCCATTCACAACCTTAAGGGACGACCCGTTGGTGAGACAAAAGCTGTCGAAGTCTTGGAGGGTGAACGCGCCGCCACAAGCACATAATGCAGTGGTGGAGCTAGCGGAAGAGGCGAGCAGTCAGGAAAATCTTGGGACAGAGCAGTGTAGCTCTGCAGCACCCACCTGGATACCTCTAGCTAAAGAGGACGAGCAGCTCCAACAGCAACAGCTGCCGCAGCAGTAGATGGCGCAACAGCTGGCAGAGCAGCAACAGCAACAAATGCTGGAGCAGTAGCGATGGCAGCAGCAGCAGGAGGAGCAGCAGCGATGGCAGAAACAGCAGCAGGAGCAGCAGCGTCGACAGCAGGAGCACCGGCAGCAAGCGCTGCTGCAAGAATAGCAGTTTGGCCAGCAGACGCAAAGCCCGACCAAACACAAAATTACGAGTGGCCTCGAGCGGGCGAGAATAGAACCGCAAGAATAGCAGCTGGAGATAACATATTGTTGGAGCAGCTGCTGGCGGTGATCCACAAACTCGTCGAGGAGGTGGACGAGCTAAAGCAGAGCGACACTGCAAGAAGTTCGACATCCAACCTCGAGCACGCGCTTGGAGGGGGTTCCACTGCCAAGCGCAGGCCGACGACGAGGATCACCGCATGTGAACTTCCAGAACACGTTCACGTATGTAAATTTCAACAGCAGCAGCCCGAATACCCAGTCCTCAACAGATGCTAGCAGGAATAGCGAGACAGCTTTTCCCCCGTACCAGGCAGGGAATAGCGCTACCCAGGACCAGTCAATGAGGGAAACGTATATGTCTCATCAGACGAACCATGACGTGGGACAAATAGTCCGTAAATGGCACATCAAGTTCTCAGGGTCCGCAATGGAGCAGAGCGTCGAACTATTCCTTACTAGGTTAGAGGAATTCCGAGGTCTAGCTAATCTGACATATGACGAGGTACTGTAGTCATTGCAATTGTCAGAGATCCTAACCGGGGTAGCAGCCACCTGGTACTGAAGCAACCATCATACATGGCGATCTTGTCAAGACTTCGTCGGGGCCATAACGCATATTTACGGCGGAGACAGAGGACACCAGCAGCGCATCCTAGCGGAGATAAACGTGAGGGCCCAAGGCAGATACGAAATCACGGGAGATTACGTAGTGAACCTACAAGCCCTGATCCTCAAGTTAATTCCGGTGCCTAGCATAGCCCAGCCACTGGAATCAACAAAAGTTGATAATGCGTAATCAAATTACGGATTATCGAGGGCTACTGAATCAGGCCCGAAAGGCTGAACTAGCGCTCGCGGCAGATAAGGCGTATCAGTCGACGCCGCCCCCCGCACGCACGTATCTGCCGGAGTTTGCTTACGTACCATCGGAGCCGCCAGCAGACCAGAAGAAGAAACAAACTCCTGGCGTGGCGGCGATGGGGCACCAAGAGCAGGAATCTCGAGAAAGCCTCGAGGCTATGTTCGGTCGAGTAATGGCCGAATGTCTGTCAACTCTGACAAAACAAGGCCCTAACGGGAACAGTGGGAAAAAAATGAGCTCGCCGCCAGCTAGAAAACCTAAAAGGAGAGGCAACTGGGAAAATAGGCAGCGAGAAAGTGCGCAATTTGCCAACCAGCCTGGTGGGGGTAATAGCTCGACTCACCCGGCGAGGCAGCCAAGTCCACGGCATAACGGACCTCCACAGTGGCCGGAGTACCAAAGAGGACCCGGCAATAAGCAAAGGGGAAATGCTCTAAACCCCAATGCTGCCGAAAATCCTCAGGGAAACGGCAGGGGGGCAGGTAGAGACGATCACACGCCCGCCCTCAACTCTCACGTCAGAGACCGAGGGTGACTCGGTCCAGTTGTGTCAAGGAGGGAGAGAAGAAGTGCCCTCTACGCAACCAATGGAAACCAACCAGGCAATCTGTTCCAGATGGTGGCTCCAAGTAGGAGTAGCTGGCTATAGGCTAGGGGCACTCTTTGACACAGAAGCGTCCTGGACTGGGATGAGTTCGATCGGCTTGCAGCTAGCTACAGCCTGCGGAAAAGAATTAATCCCAGCCAGTGGCATAACAGCACGAGTAGCAAATGGGCAGAACATAGCAGTGGTCGGTTACGTACATCTATCTATGGTCGTGGCAGGCCTGTGCAAAATAGTACGCGTCGCAATTATGCCAGACCTAGATACGGAGTGCTACTTGGGGTCTAACTTCGTCATAAAGTTTAGAGCCATCTTAGACCCCAAAGACGACGTGCTGCATCTGAAGGATGACGATGAAAGTGTGAAATTGGAAGTAGCCTCTATAGCCGCCAATAACATCGTGACCGTAACAGCTATCGAGTTGGCGGACCCAACAGAAGAACAGCGCAGAGAAGCAGAAGCCTTAGTGGCTCGGATGATAGGAGATAACCTGGCACCTCTAGGGTGTACTTCGTGGGTTGATCATGCAGTAGACGTCGGCTCCACATGACCCGTTAAACAGAAGTACTACCCTGTATCTCAGAAACTCGAAGAGGAGATGCACAAACAGGTGGAGGAAATGCTAGTCGGAGGCATAATAGAACCCTCGACAAGCGAGTGGTCAAGTCCAGTGGTAATGCTACGCAAATCCAATGGGAAGTTCCGTTTCTGCGTGGACTTCAGAAAAGTGAACGCAGTGTCAAAGCCAGACGCGTGCCCGTTGTCATACATGGAGGGTATCTTGCGCAAACTACAAAAGACGCGATACATCTCCACCTTGGACTTAGGCAGTGCGTATCATCAAATACCACTCAACCCGCGAACCAAAGAGATTACGGCCTTTACCGTGTCAGGCAAAGGGCTATTTCAGTTTATGAGAATGCCCTATGGCCTCTCGTATGCTGGAGCGTCATTCCAGAGGCTCATTCACAAAGTCATTGGGCCCGAACTCGAACTTTTTGCTTACAATTACCTCGACGACATAATAGTGGTCACCGAGACCTTCCAGGAGTATAAAGAGGTCCTAACATGAGTTCTAGAGAGGATACGTGACGCGGGCCTCATAATAAATCGGGAGAAGAGTCTCTTCTGCCGTGAGGAGGTCCAATACCTCGGGATCATAGTAAACAGAGAAGGTTTCAAACCACATCCCGAGAAGATAAAGCCCATTATCGAGTACCAAGTACCGTAAAACCTCCGTCAGCTGAGACGCTTCCTAGGAATGGCCTCTTGGTATAGAAAGTTCCTAACCAACTATGCCACAATAGCCGGACCACTTACCGAACTAACAAAAAAGGATCGGAAGTATGAGTGGTCAACGGCTCAGGAAGAGGCCTTCCAACAGCTAAAGGCGCTAGTAGCTTCGGCACCGATCCTCCACAGACCAGTACCAAACGCGCAGTTTGTGATGCAAATGGACGCGAGCGATACGAGCTTGGGAGCGGTGCTTTACCAACTAATAGACGGCGATGAGAGAGTCCTAGAGTTCGCAAGTCGAACTTTGAGCGCGGCCAAGAGAAACTATACCGTGACGGAACGAGCATGCCTAGCTATGCTCTGGGTGATTAAAAAGTTCCGTCCGTATATAGAGGCCTACAACTTCAAGGTTATCTTCAAGGACCATAGCAGCTTGAAGTGGCTCCGTGACCTCCAAAACCCGACCGGTAGGTTAGCCAGATGGGATTTGGAGCTACAAAATCATAGTTTCACGGTCGAACATCGAAAAGGCTCATTGAACAACGTTTGAGACGCCCTTTCACGGATGTTCGAGGAAGAAGAGCCAGCGGTCGCCGCGTTAGACCTCAGACGCGACACAAATGACTACTGGTACCTCAAGACCGTGAAAGAGGTTCAACAGCAGCCGCGAGACTTCCCCACGTTCAAGCTGGCGGGGGGGAGACTGTACAAGTACGGACCGGATGAAGTCATAGACGAATCTCTCGGCAACGACGATGCATGGAAGTTAGCAGTCCCTCACGAAAAGCGACGCAAAGTACGGAGAGAATGCCATGATTTCCCAACGGCTGGGCACTTGGGCCGCGAGAAAACTCTAGAGAGAGTAATGCGAAAGTACTATTGGCACACATGTGTCGAGATGTGGCCGCATACGTACACCAGTGCCAAATTTGCCAGCAGTGCAAAGTCGAGCAGCGCGCTCCAGCAGGATTCATGGGACGCCGCATTACAGAGTCCATGGAAAATCGTGGCTAGCGACATTATGGGACCTCTTTCTAGAACCAAGCATGGCCACGAGTATATTCTCATATTCCAGGACCTGTTCACACACTGGAACGAAGTAATTCCGATCAAAAGGGCAGATGGTATGATCTGCGATTCGGAGTTCCGGAGGTGTTCCTCTCCGATAACGGGACTGAATTTAAGAATGCACCCTTGGAGGGATTGTGCAAGTGGTTAATCGAGGACAAGAAGGTGCCTTCTTAAAGCAGTTTTGAACATGCTAAGCGATGAAAGAATTCTAACGTTAGCAGGCAGAGAATTCTATAGGTGCGTATTTTGTACACTGAAAGATTTTATTCCAGTTCCAAAGAACTAAACCGAGAGCTACCCAAAATCTACCTCGTAATCGATGGATATAGAAAATTCATTTTTTTCATTTTTCAGCTTTCACTGTTTTATTAATAAAAAAAACCGTAATAGCTAGAAAAATGATTTTCTTTTTGGAAAATATAGGTATTATAATTTTCTTTCGAATGCGACCCAACCAATTCAGGTACAAAGAGCCGTTCTCAAGAAGTTACCATTTAAAAAAAGGTGAAAAAAATGTTAACCTCAATATCTATGAAATTTGTGGACTAATCATTTTGCCCAAAGAACTCGACCGAGAACTATAAAAAATCTATCTCTACAAAGAATTTTGAAGCGATTAAGTGAGTCTTACTCCTGTAATCGTTGGACATACAAAACTCATTTTTTTCATTTTTCAATTTTTTCTTAAAAACTAACCAACAGAATGAATTTAAATTTCTACAGATTAGAGCTATTTATATTTTGCATCATCATGATTTTTCTCCGAAAAATTGACAGTTTAGTTTGGGAGTTATAAGCTTTTTAAAAAAGGACACGCTTTTGTTAAAAACAAAAGAACTGTGATAGCTAGAAAAATTTTTTTTTTTTTACAAAATCTAGGTATGTTAATTCTTTTTCGAATTCAACATATCCGATTAAAATATCTCGATCCTATTATTAAAATAAAGCGAAAATAAATTTTCAGAAAATCGAAAATTCGAAATAAATAAAAACGCATCGGCCCAATCAAAAAATGGATTTTTGATCCGCCATCACAAAAAAAACGAAAAAAATGAAACCTGTCCGGTTAAAATCGACCGTGTAGAAGCTAAAATCCAGGCGTCTACATACACACACATACACATGTACAGAAATTTTTCAAAAACCATGTATTTTGATTCCTAACACCTCGGGGAACTATTATAACATATTTTTTTGTAGAACAACTCAAAAAATTACTATCACAATGCTTCCAAGGAGGAAGCAATTATAATTTTATGTTTTTATACATTAAAAAAGTAACTTTTTCAGTAGGTAAGAATTTGCTATTTTTTAATTTTCTTTTCAATAAATTTTTGAGTTTTAATCAATTTTTTCTTGCTCCTAGAGGAAGCTCTGTAATAGTAAAATTTCAAGTTTCTTTAAATCGCTCTAGAAACATGATTGAAGATGTTAGAAGTTCGTATCACATGATTTTAGAAAGTATCTGTATGGATGTGTGTATGTGTGTGTAAGCGTGTGTGTAATTTTGTGTACGTATACCGTTTTATCTCCGGATCTATGCGGTCAATTTTAACCGGGTAGGGCTCATTTTTGTTGTTTTATTATTCCAAATTCGGGAAGAAAATAATTTTGTATGATTCACTGATTCATTTTTCTTTTATCGCAAATTTTTGATTTTTGAAAAATTTATTTTTGAATTTTTTTAATGATCAGATTTAAATTTTTGAATCGGATGGGTAAAATTCGGAGGAGCATAAAAAAACTATATTGTAAAAAAAAAATATTTCTCTAGCTATCACGGTTCTATTGTTATTAACAAAAGGTCTTTTTTTTTAAACTGCCAAACTGGACGGTTAATTTTTTCGTGAAAAATCATGATAACACAGAATATAGGTAGCTATAATCATTAAAAAATTTAATTCATTCTGCTGGTAAGTTTTTGAGAAAAAAATTGAAAAATGAAAAAATGAGTTTTGTTTGTCCAACGATTACAGGAGTAAAATTGACTTAATCGCTTTAAAATTCTTTGTAGAGAAAGATATTGGATAGTTCTCGGTCGAGTTCTTTGGGAAAAATATTTGGTCGATAATTTTCAGAGATATTTTAGGTTAATTTTCAAATCGTCATTTCTCGAGAACGACTCTATGTATCTGAAATTGATGAATTGAATTCGAAAGACAATAAAAATACCTATATTTAAAAAAAATCATTTTTCTAGCTATCACGATTCTTTTGTTATTAACAAAACAGTAAAACCCGAAAAATGAAAATGAATGAATATGAAATGTTTTGTATATCGCGATTATGGGAGTAAAATTGAGTCAATCGCTTTGAAATTCCTTGTAGAGGTACATTTCAATTAGCTCTCAGCTAAGTTCTTTGGACTAAGAAATTGTTCTACAAATTTCAGACATTTGAGGTTAAAATTTAAAAAAATATTTTTCAAATCGAAATTTTCTGAGAACGGCTTGATGGATTAGCTACATAATTATAGACAATTTAGTATTTGATGTTGATATTATGTTTGTGAATTTTTATCAAGATCGAACAACTACTTTTTGAAATATTTCACATTCAAAATTTTTGTATTTTACAAACTTATTTTCTTTGTCGCATGATAACTAGAGAAAAATTGTTATAATTTCTTTAAAATTTCAAGGAGATGTAGAGTTTGTATGTTATTTGTAATGTGTTCTTCAAGTTAAAAATTCGTTTCTGAATTTCAGAGATATATTTGGAGTAAAAACTGGCTTAGCCCTTTTCTCAAATTGTAATTTTTCGGAAACGGCGTTATGTATACTAGAAAATGGAAATTGCGCGGGCTACACGTGGAGGTTGTTTACTTACTTTTTTTTTTTATTGTGGTTAATGTATAGAGCCCTTCATCGATACATCTTATTCTATTCATGATAATAAATTAATAATTAATTATAGTAGATAATAATAATTTTAGTTTTTATTTCATTATTAATTACTAATGTATAATAATTATCAACTGTTAAAAAATGATAAAGCAGTTATAAACAATTAGTAACGTCAGAAATCCTACATTTTATAAGTATTGTTAACATTTTAAATTCTAAATCACAAGAAGTCGGTCAATGCGAGTTCCACGCGTGTACAAGAATGATGCAGACGTGTATATATGACAAAATAATTATTCAAATAATTTTAAACCCCAAGTTTGCGGGTAATGCAAATTTCACGCGTATACGGGAATAAGGCAGATGTGTACTGTAACACGGCAAATTGCTTGTCACTGTGAAGCGAGAGAGAGAGAGCACGGCGGTTGTGAACGACAACAGCTCGATGTGCGAGAACGTGCACACGCATGTACACACACTCATACGCGCACACTGTCTTCCACATATCCGTGTCTCGGCGCGCACCTTCCCCAAAACCTTCTCCCCCTCTACCGCTCGGCCAGG
>JAPYZO010001250.1:0-18943 GCA_030522905.1 Torymus flavipes | reverse complement strand
GAGAGAGAGAACAAGATGCTGTCGTGGTTGATAATTTGAATAAAAGAAAAATATAATGAGTAGATGTAAGAGAAGGAACAGGGCGAAAATAATATGTAAAAATGTATAAAGCCGAAGGAGTAGTATACGAATTCGTATAAAGAAAAAAGAAAGCGAGAGAAGGGTATATGGAGATGAAGGGAAATTTATAACGCGAGAGGGTGCGAGAGAGGGGAAACAGGCCAGCGCGCGTAAGGGAGGGTATTATATACATGTATACGCGTGAGATCGCCGGGGGTGGCAGCAGCTCAAGCGCAGAGTTCGCTCGTCCCGGGAAGCGGCTGCCGCCGCCACCGCCTCGGGCGCTAATAAAGCTACATTCGCGCCGCGTCCCGCAGCTCCCGGTGTGTAATCGGCTGGTTACGGGGTTCTCGCCACCCGACGGATACGAAAAATCGACGTGGCGAGAAATTTTTCTTCCTTCTATGTTTGTATAATACTCTAAAAAAAAGTAGTAGATTTAAGGAAATGCATTATATGTAAAAATGAGTCCATAATTATATAGATGTTCTTGGATATGATTAAAAATTTTTTTTGGTATACACGGTTTTTAGTATAGAGAAGGGGACAGATGGTTCGGCGAATTCAAGGATGACGAGGTATGGCCACGTTGGTTGGATTGGTTCTTTTTATGAGAGGCGGGTTATTTTTCAACTGTCCTGCCGTCAGCGCTGACGGGCGGTATAAATATTCGTCCACTAGCCTATAAGGTGGTTTTAAGTTATCGAGGTAATTTGCACGAAGACCGCGGTAGCTCACATATGATAACCGCAGTTGTAAAGTATAATGAGTATATGAATGAAGTCGAAACTTTTTAATTCGGTAGATTAATTTTAAGGAGAGTGTGTGGATTCTTTTTTAATGCGCCAAGCTTTTACATTGCGGATAAGTATATTATACAGGTGAATTTAATTTATAGAATATGGATAAGTGTACGAGAAAAAAAAAGGTTAAATGCCAAGCATAAACGCAGGAATTAAATGATTGATTATAATATACAAAAATTAATTTGGATAGCGTTTATTCATAATTCGACAGTTTTTCTAAAACAATTCTTTATTATTTATAAATGAGAGATTTATTTGATTATGAAATTATGAAAAAAAAAATCTATTATGTTATGTTACATTACGTTTAAAGTAAATTAGTCATTATTTTACAGCTATAAACATTTTGTTTCTCAAGATTCAGTTTTTAATTAAAAATTTTTATACGAGCTTTTTGTACTATATTTATAAATTAAACAAATCTTTTTCCAATAAAAAACTGTAATCACTCTGACGATAAAAATATTTTGGAATACATCGTTCAAAACAAAACCGCGCCTATAGATAACAAAATTTAATATATGCAAAACGTTGATGCTATAAGCACTAATGGTATATTTTGCTCGGAAAACTGCGACTTTAGACGAATTAGAAAGTTATTTGCTGAGAGTACTACCGGTTGAAAAGTATAACCATAAAGGTAAATGATTCGGTATACCTCAGGTATTCTTCAGGTGTTAATTCCTATAATAAAACTTACTGGTAGCCGAAAGGCGCATATCTCGTTTTTAAATTATTATTTTCCAAAGAAGAAAGTATAATGAAAGTACTTCATCACAAAGTAAATAATTTATTGACCAGTAGTCCAAGAAATTAGGTAACTATTGTTTAATATGACCATTTTAATATAATTTTCTCACAGTAAACTAATCGTATAGTGCTGTAATAGTGTACTATTTTCTAATTTTGTTACTTTGAAAATATTTCAAATGCATTTCGGACCAAAGAAAAAGACATAAAAAATGTTTATGCTCCAAAATAATGTATCGTTATATACTTTCAACATCATAGTTTTTCACAAACTCTCTTTAATATTTACATTAACAAGCAAGCCAATGTAAAATACGTTATAATAAAACTTAGCGAATCATTAGTCATTTTTACAACCACATGGGCAACAGCAACCTCGAACTTCTCTGCTGCACCTACTCAAGCAGAGACCGCGTACCACATCGAATTTTCCTCACCGCGTTCACGGCATAGTTCGAAAACCTCGACTCAAGAAAAATCATTCACGGCCAATTTGAGCAGACCATTTGTCAAACCCCGACCGGGTGATCCGCATCATCCCTAAGCCACTGACTTCTTCTCCGTAAAAGTCAAAAGAACTGGATTACCGTGTCACTTTAAGAGTCAGGTTAATTGGATTAACACCAGCTCTAAACCTTCATCATCCTCCCATATTATACATCGACGTTACACCTCCTCCTCCTCGCATGAAAAGAACTTAGGCAACTATACGACTTTTCACCTACACCCATACCAGCAACCGCACTATATACTCGGCGTCTCGCGCTCGACTGCCTCGAAAACCCAAATATTTGCCGGCGTCGAAGCGTGAATAATCCGTTTCGCTCTCAGGCTCACCCCGTAAGAGAGAAGACAGGTAGCTCTCTATCTCTTCCCTCTATACCTTTTTCGGGTCAGCAGAGTACACGCATATCCACCTATACCCCCCGTCAACTCGTTGCGCGTGTCCCGCTGACCCGCGTGCGCGTTCTGTGCCGCTGCGCCATAACTCAACTTACAGAAATTTACGACGGCCAGAAAGGAGAGAGAGAAAAGTTAGGTATACATAGAGAGATAGCCCCCATACAAGGTGCTGCTATCGTGCTGCTGCCGCAACCTCGAAGATCATCATCGAGCTTTCGCCGCGGTTGCGGCTAAGGTTGCGGCTACGGATTATAAATTTCGCCCGGGATTCCGGGAGAACGGGAGCGAGAACGCCAGACTCCGGGGGGTAAGTATACACGCGGAGTGTGCGGCCAACTTGGCGGCCAAAAAATTATCGGCTGTCGTAAATGCTGCGGAGCTATATCGTCGTGGCGGTATACTAGAGCTGCGTGTGGGTGCTATGTATATAGGTGAGGACGAGCGGTTGAAGGTGTGTATTGCCCCGCCTTGTCGATCATCTCGGTGTGGTGGCGTTTATTGGTCGGTGTACCTACACTGCTACGACTAGTCGTACACCGAGGTGAGTATATCTGTAATGGGTATATGGTTGAGGGAGAGAGCGAAAGTGAGGAGTGATGTTAATGAGGGGAAGTAAATTGTAGACAGAGGGCATTAGGACGAGGATAATAATAATGGGTTTATTGGATTATGGCTTTTCCAGGGGGAAGAAAGTAGCTTAATGACTTTTTGAAAGAGAGTCAATATAGAATTAGGGACTGTCGGATAATTGTTCCACCAGCCGAACGGCTGGTGTTTCACGTAATTTAATACTAAGATAATAAGGTAACGAAAAAGTTGTTACAATAAATATAATAGTTTTAAGAATCTTATTCAATTGGTCACAAAAAGTTTTTTTAATAATTTATTCAATATCAAGTTGTATATCTGAGGTATAAAATATTTGGATGACAATCAAAAGACACTTGGAATTCAAAGAAATAGCTGACGCATCCAGCTTTCGAGATAAATGTCTATAAAATAAGTGGGAGCCGTGCCGGTGACATCTGATTATCTATGGACACCCACTATACATGACTGTCAGATGTAAAACACTATATTATTGTCTGTCGGACAGCGCTTTTAAAAAACTTCTTTTCAGTTTGTTGACGATTGTGTTGTTCTTATACTATTATTATTATCGTAAAAATATATAAAAATAATAATTGATGTCGGATAAAATGATTTTTGAATAATATTTTATTACTCGCGTTAAATTATACCCATCGCACGTAAAAAAGTGTTGATAGCAGTTCAATTTTCTAATATCCCAGCTATTCACAAAACGAGAAATTTTCCTCTACATACGTATATAATGCCAATCCCATACAACCATCGCGCACAAATTCCGTAATAACTCCATTTTTCCCAACACGCGCAGGCCCATAAATACGCCTTATACATATATAAAACACCGCAGCAGCCGTATATAAACCATTTCCTCCTCCTCCTCCCCCTCCTCAGAGACTAGCCGGCGCGTCCGCGCGCAGGAAAAACGCGTCGGCATTCCATCGGCGACGTAATAAATAGGATAAAATATACGTGATAAACCGCATACTGCAGCGGCGGCGTGCGCGAGAATCCCAACGTGCGGACGATTCCCGCGAGAGCGTGAATGTATGTGGATGCGTCATCGCCACGTCCGTTTTTTATACACACACACACACGCTCACCCACATACACGACACGTGAAAAGTATTTAATATAAATTTTGTCACTGCCACCCGCGTATATACATACACTCGGTCGGATTTCGATGGCGTGATTTAGCGTATATTTACAAACGCTCCTGAGAACATCGATAATATGGAGTGGATGCAGTTTCAGTGTTGTCTTTGTAGTGTGCTTAGTAATAATACATGTACGGAGCACTTAATATGAAAGGATCAAATATAATTTGATTTCAAATAAATTTCAAATAAAATTTTATAAATTTTTTATTATATTTAACCAATAACTTTAATTTTAACAGAAAACGATAGCAACGCAACATTATAATATCTATATCAAGTAATATATTGCAAGATTAATCTTGATTATTGTATTGTCTAGCCTCAATAATCAAAACAATCATTGATACAATATTTAGATACAGTTTTTGATACAATATCAAGATTGTAGTAATAAGAAGGTTAAGAATCTTGTCTTGAACTTATCATTTTCAAATCGTAATAATTTATCAAAATAATCATGACTATTTAAATAAAAAAAATTATTTAACTCTCATACAAAGGCGTCTTTATTAACTGAAGAAATTTCGGTAGTTACTAATGACCATATACTAACGCTGCTATATCTCCTCGGGCCCGTTTACTTAGGTACGTGAGGCCACAGGGAAGGTGTACTCTGCCTAGCGGCAGCGCGCGAACTAGTCTGGCCAGCGGCACATATATAAGCGAGTCGATTATTTAAAAAATTTTTAAACCCAAAGAGCCGGAGGTGATCAGGAATGATATGATCACGAATTTCAAGACAAGACAAGAATACTTTTTATATCGACTGAAAAGACCAAGACAAGAGAAAAATTTTCAAGAATTTATAAAAGAGCGAGACAATAATAACAAAAATGTATTGTTTTGCTTTCGTGCAGCCCTACGGTATATAGGCATGAGAGCGAGAGAGTAATATGACTTCTTCGTAAGTTCGGCAGACAGGTATTCGTAGGTAGGTAAGTGCTAATTACTTAATGGGCCTATACCTTTATTTTATTGCGGATTGTCCCGCCGTAAATTAACCGTATATTTAGGTCTCTTTATCGCTACCACTTCCGAACCAACAGAATTCCGCTTGTACTGTGTTCGAAATGATCCACGGCATAATTTTCTGTAATAGTAAAATTTACAATAATCGTCCATTACTGTATATATACATATAACCATTTTAAAACCAGTAACTTATACTTTATCGCTACGCCTCTACTATACGACCTCGACCTTCCGTCTCAATATCTCGTCATCAACCTCTCTGAAGTCAATCTCCTATAACGTACTATACGTACACTATCATACAGGCACGCTCATTACATGACATATATGTATACGTTACTCGGTATTATCACAGCTTGACATCAAATTGTCCTAACGCTATACCAGCCGTCATCCGGCTCTCAGCCACTGCGCGAACCGTTAGACAACAACCATCACACACGTACACCACACGCACACCCGTATCATCCTCGATCGATCAAGCGCGAGCTACCTATATTATACCTCGCGCACTCAAACTACCAAGAGAGAAAGAGAGAAAGAGAGAAAGAAATGGAGCAAGGCGAACACGCACCATCTTTCTCTCTCTCTTTCTCTTTAGGCCGAGCGTTTAAGGACCCTCGGAGGTCCTCGGGAGATTTACGGCGTGTGTTTAGCCAGCGTTGCTGCTTCTCCGATATATCCCCACCACGACTACCATACTACTGCCCTTCTCTCGCTCTCCCTCCTTTATTATACTAATTTCTCTCGGCCACGTCAAAATATACTTGCGAAGGAGCTGCTGCAGAGTCTTGACTTTCTCCGCGCGTGTATATATATATACGCGTCATGCGGTAAGAGAGACGACCGCAGCGCGCTTTCTTCTTCTCTCGTCGTCTCGTCCGCCAGTAGCTGCTGCGGCAGAAGCATCACGGGGAAGCATTCTATTGGACACGCCGGGTGCCCCCGTAGTCGAGCGCATAAAGGCGGCCTCCCGGTTTTATAAAATATACGGGGCGACGCGCGGTTCCCCGCACATCTCTCTCACTCTCCCTTCCTTTCTCCGCAGGTACCTATACCTATGTGTATAGCCCCCGAGGAGTAGCAACAGCGGTGGTGGTGGTGGTGGTGGTGGTCGCGGCGTCGTGTTGTGTAAAGTCGCGGTCGGCGAACAAACCCGGTGCGGGAACGCCGGGCGGCCGAGAGAAGGAAAGGGAGTAGGCTGCAGTTGTGTATGAATGTATAGAGAGTTGACGTCGTGTTTTCATGTAGGTATGGCGATGTGGATTGGGGATGAGGTTGAGTGTATGTCGGTGGAGTGGGGTAATATAAGGGACCGATGGTGTACCGCGCTGATGCTGCTTTATTGCGAAAGATGCTCCGGGATTGTCAATGTGCGGCGAGATGTGCTGCGTAGAGTCTAGGCTTTCGGATGAGAAAGCTTTTGTATATACTTTATGGTTCTTATTGACGAAAGGTTTTTTCTTTCTGCCTATTTTGTTAACGAAAATTTTTAATCAGGAAAGTTACTGCGTAGATGTTTATAAATAATCAAGATATTGCGTGGTTTGTAAATTCTGTTGCATATAAGTAGTTAAAAAAGTTCAGCGTAACCGCAGCGATTTAGACAACAAATAAATTAAAAAAATAAAAACATTTTACAAATTTCGTATTTGAACTATAAATAATAACAAAACTCGAACAATTTTTTTTAGCCATAAATTTTGTTGCGTTTAACGACTTTTGTAAAATTTATGAATTTCTAAATTAAACAATGTTATATGTACGAGCTTTATAGAATAGAATAGAATAGAATATCGTTTATTTGTGTAATACAAAAAATAGACATGTAAGACAGATATTCACAGCAAATAAGTTATCTGCGAACAAGTTTTTCACATTTTTTTTTCATTGCATTAGAAACGCGATAACTTATCTCTTGACTCGATAAATAAAAATTTGAAACGCGCTGATCTAAAAAGTTGCAAAAAATCGTATATAAATATTAATTATGTTTTGATCCGTATCGTTTACTAAAAAGGACCTAAAATACGACGTCGAAAAAAGCCAGCACAACAAACAGCAGCAGCTCTTACCTCTCCTTTACCAAAAGCATCATATATTTTTTAAACAGGCCATAAATATAACGCTCAAAACATTTTTATGAAAAAAGTCTATAAAACGCCCAAAACGAACCAAAATACTCTTTTCATCTGGTGTGTCTGTATATTCTGGCCAACTTACAAGCCCCCGCCGAAAACAAGGAGAAAGCGAGACTCGAAGATACGCCGTGTGGCCGAAAGTGAGGATAAACGGTGCAGTAGTCGAAACAGTAAATCAATTTTTCCCGGGTCCCGGTTTTGCGGACAGCTTCGACGAGGAGAGAGAGCGAGAGAGTCTCTTTCGGTAGCCGCAGCACAAAAACGTCAAAAAGTTTTTCCGCTCGCCGAGTCTCTTTTTTTCTCTCATCCTCTCGCCCCTCGACACATAACGGCCGCATGCGTGTGTGTGTTGAGACAACCGTGCGGTGAATTTTGACGTCTGATTTAAAGGCGATGGCTGCTGGTCTCTATATCTCTCTCTCTCACTCACTCACTCGAACTTTTTGCCCCTATACAATCCTGTTCGGCGCGCGGGAAAACTTGCGGAATATTTCCGGGGAGAGAGAGAGAGAAAATTTACGATAGTTTTGATGGATGTTTGGAGGATGTTACGTGAAAACGCTTTTCCGTGGTGCCGGTAGCCCGCGCTCATTGTGCGGCTGCGCGTTTACGGTCTGCACCGTATATCCGTCAAGCGCGGTCACAAGTCGCGCGGCTGTAAATATCCGGTTCCGCTGTAACAGCGCGCGTCGCGGAGAATGGGACAAGCCAGATTATTTTATTGGCGGTGGAATGATTTTATTGGAAGGATATTGTGGGGAATCATTGGCTGGACTTTGTCTTCCAAATTTGCGAGAATCTTCGGGAACGTCCGGAGGTTTCGGCCGAGGCTGTAAATCATCTCGGTTTCACATATTTTTACGACCTTGCTAACGTGTTTTGGAAAATATCATAAAATTCTTTGGGTAATATTTACAGTGAGGCGAACTGTTACCTTCAATTTGGGGGCTGAAAACGCTGTAAAGCGAATTTTTTAGCGAGAGCTTAGTTTTTTATTTCCGCCTATAAATTTTTGCGTACTTATATGCTGATAATTTTTTTATGAAAATATACATTACAGTTATATGAGCAGACTCGTAAAGTCACTTTCGTCAACAGGTAAACATAATACAAATTTTTGTCTGTTGAAATTTCTCGTAAAACGGACCTATATTAGAGGTTTTAATTTTCTTCTTTTACGAATTATTGGTGAAATCAAAAGACGCTCCATTTACAGCAATTTCCTTGACTTACTGATTCTTTTATTCTTCCACACTCCGCTATTATATAAAATTACAAAATTCTTAAATTTTAACTTCCTGAAACCTTTATACAAAATTCGATATTTACTTGTTTATAAGAGAAAAATAAATTATATTTATTACACAAAAAAATAGTTTTTTTTTATCTGAACTTGAAATATTTTTGGCTAACATTTTGTGGCTTCAATATTTTGTGGCTAAACATCTTTCTCCGAAATCTAACCATCATTTTAAAATAATCCTAAATACACTCAAAGCTAAAGCATTTTCCAACTATACCCCTGTCCACATCATCCCCACTCCAAATTGCGTCAAATTCCATCGCCATTCGAATCCTATAAATCAAGCTTCGCACACTCCAACAGTGACCCAACTCACTAACTTTCACACACACACACACACATGCATTGTTTCCTCCACATGTGTGCTCAAGCCCTGCACGACATTTACCCCCGAAGCGCCTCCCTAAAAATCAAAGGCACAACAGAGCATCGCATCGCTCTCCATCGACGACAGACAACGGAGAAAAAGCATCAGCGTGCGCATCACAACGCAAAGCGTCAAGGCCCCCTCCGATCTCGCTTTCGCCGCAGCACGATACATACACCGCACACCACAGAACGCAAAACAGAAAGGCATGACCGGGTGAAAGTTTTTCAAGTAGGTGAGGAGAGCAGCGACGGCCATGGCACGCAGCGCGCGTTCCCCGCGGAGAGAGAAAGAGAGAACGCGCAAATTATCGCAGGGGCGGGAGCTGCTGCAAGGAACGGTGGGGAGTATTATATACGCGCCCGGGCACCTATATAAGCACTTACGGATATAATGTATGGAAGCGCGCGCGTATATGTGAGCACGGAGGTGGAGCTGTGCCGGGGGATGAGGATAATGTGAGGTATAAATGAGAGAGGAGGAGAGTACGCGCGCCAAGCGCGAGGAAAACCGGTAGAACGTGGAAAGAGAGGATGCGCGAAGAGAATAAGAGCTATATATGCTGTGTGATTAAATATAAAAATGGATAGGAGTCGAGTGTGTGAATGTCTGATTAGGGGGCTGCGTGAAGCGAGCTTTTCATCGGGACTACGTTGCAATTTTAATTTTTCTCCCGCTCGTATATATATATCGTGCGAACCTCGTAATGATCGGTCTCGAGCTTAACGATGATTTTAAGAAAAAGTTGAAAAGATAATATTGTAACAACGTTTCAATTGAATTATATATGATTAAAGGCGGGTAATCGCTGGACTTTAATAGAGAAATTATTCACATCCGCGCGAATTTAGCGTTTATAAATTACCCGATGAATGTGTTACGGAACGTGCGTGTATACCTGTATATTTATATATAGTAACTTAATGCCCAAGACAGCTGATAATATGATTATTCAACTTTGCATAGTTATTCAAATCACCATGGAATTGTGAAATGCTTATTCATTATATTATAGTTCGAGACACGAGGAACGGTTAATATGTATAGGCACGCAACGAAAAAAAATAAAAATAAAAAAAATGGGAACGGTGGAGAGATTATGACAATGAGAGATAAGGCGAGGCAGCCGAGAGACTATATAATTAAATCGTGATTGACACGCCTATTAAGCTTGATTTATGGGCGTCAATTAATGCGAGAGTCAAACACGCGTTCGCGTTTGTCCTTGTGACGAGCAGCTTTTATCTTCTGACTCCAATAAAAGGAGTGTACAACATTTTTGGGTACTTATTTTTTTAGTTTTTATTTTTTTTCAAAAAAGAAAGTTACACGGTAGCAGACTTTTTTCGGTTGAAAAAACGGGCCTGTCAGTTATCCGATAAAGGATCACGCTAATAAGAGATCCAGGCGTGAAATGTTTATTATTATCGTAAATTTTCGGACGCACGGCGATTATAAAAGTATCTCTTTAATTCGGTAGAATTACCAACTCAAGCGCGCAACTTTTTTCGTAATTGTCAATCATCAATAATAAACAACATATCATTTACGCGTCACTTATACAAATGGCTTCGAAATTGCTGAAAAATCCACCGCATTAACCATCGCCCGTAAAAAAAAAATCACCAATTACGAATCATTACGGATTCAGCGCTCGCTAGCCCCGGAGGACACCCAGATCGAAACTCGAGATGAAAAAGAAACCTCGTGTCTCGCGTGTATATACCGTACAAGTGGACACACGACACTTACAACCGTCCGCGTCACTAAATCTTCGTGTCTCCACACGCACACACGCCACTTTAAAAAAAAAAAAAGCGACAGCTAGATCCGAGCTCTCTGTTTTCCTTCCTATCCGGGAAAACGAAAGAAAAACATTTGCGTACAGAGAGAGAGAGAACGCGGAAGAGTACGTGCACCAGCTCGCTCATAAGAAGATGGTAGTAGTATAGTAGGTAGATGTAATAATAAACTGGGAGGATACGAAGGAGCCTCGGAGAGCGAAAAAGGAGCAACGTGCTCGCGCCTGCCTCATTCATCATCACCGGAGGTGGAACCCGAGAGAGAGAGAGAGGTGGCGCGAGCGCACGCGTTATACAGGCCACCCACGCGGAACGCGCGCTCTACTCTATATACATATATACCTACGTGTACATACACTACACACGCGCATATTGTAATCGCGAGCGAGGAATCGCGCGCAACGCAACCTGTCGTCAGCGGGCGAGAGATGGGAAATCGGAGAGTATATAGTACTGGTATGTATATGTATAAAGTGTGGGCAAGGCTAGTCTGACGGATTGCCGATGATTAAATTACACGCTATGCGGAGTCGAGGGAAAAACTCATGGCGCGTTCGCGTCGAGGGAGAACAATGCGCTGCAGCTGCGCTTTTTCGAAATAGACGTGTATGTGTGTGTTATATAGCGAGGGAGCGCAAGAGTATGCGAGTCGTGTTGCAACTCTTTTGTGATGGGGCTGCGGCGGGTCAGAGTCGAGGTGATATTGAGCTGTTCGTGCGTATGTGTGTGTGGGTATAATGGCACTGGGATGGGTCGAGGGTTAATGGGTTCGTTAACGCGAGCGTATTAATTTGAGGGGCTGCGCGCGTGGAAGGGAACCCAGATTAGTTTTGATTTTCGCGTAGTGGGTGAAGTAGAGTTTGTAGAAGAGGCAAGATATTCTAATTTTTTAATTTTTTTTAATATGTAAAGAAAAAGCAAGATTATATTGTACATCAAAGATTTAAAAAAATTAATTCTCTAGAAGCGTTTAAGTCACAATAAGTGAGAAAATAATATTGAAAAAAATATTCAGATAAATTCTTTGAAAGAACGCTCCAAAAACGGTCGTTTATATCATATATTTGTGACACTTTTAGCTATCATGCTGTTCAATAATAATTCGACACATTAAATAAATTCTATCGAAAACACGAGTTATTTATTTGCTAAAATTTATGCAATTTTCATTGTAAAAGACAACAATCCATACATCACTCCTCGATCCAATAATTCACCAAAAGTAATATACACTACTCAACAAATCCCATGTCACAAAAGGTCTCGTCAATCATATCCAAACCCACAACAACCGTCACCAATGCCTATACCAACCTCTCCACACAACAATGATAAAAAAAACCATCCTCCTTTTTCCAGCTAACTGTTTCCCAGATAATCCTATACGCGAGCGGCGATATTATGCAAATAACGGCACAGCACCGTCGGCAATCGTCGTCGTCGTCGCGTCTCCCAAAAGTCGGAAGAGCCGAGAGAGAGAGAGAGTTCACGGGTGGTCGCGCGCGCATGTGCGCCGCTCTCTCTGCGGTGACATATTACTCTCGCTCGCCCCTTCCGGTGCGCGGTTTTAATTCTCGATTTTCAGGCTGCCGCTTCGCTCTCTGCAACACGTGTACATATACGAGACGCACAGCCGTGTCCAAGTGTGACAAAGTTCGACACGCGTCGGAGGGACGAAAAAGAAGAGCGGGAGAGAGAAAGTTCCTAATGAAGCTAAACTGTCGGGACATTAATTTGGCCGAAAGTGGGGCTTGTGATGTGCGCTGGAGTCAGGGCGTGATTCTTTTGGGTTTTGTTGCCGGAGAAAAGTGGAGCATGTTAAAGTTTAAGTAAATTAGTATAAATACTGATTTTTTAATGGATATATATTACTCACTAATAAACATTATTAAAGTATATCAATATTATATAGGTACTTTTGAGTGCTTGAAAAGCAATCATAATTTTTTTCGTTCTTATAAGCTAGGCGTTATACATCATTAGTCAATAATACAGTTATCTACAATTCACCTCACTACGTCATTGGCATTTTTAGCACGCTCTATTAACCATTTAACCCCCGGGCATGCGCGCGAAATTCATCTCTACTGTAAATCATCCCAAAACTATATACGATATTTGCGCAAATGCTCCTCATTGCCACCCGCAAACCTCCGTCGCCCCCTTAACAATGCCATCTCCTCAAGATATTAACACGGCTATCTTATTCGCGCAACTCTCTCGTACACACCATATACCAAATTTATTCTCCTGTCCCGCGAGTTTCGCAATATAAACGCGCGCGGTAATTTATGCGAGATATATACGTGTGTCTGTGTATCCTCTATAATATGTGTACATATATATACGCTCGTCGACAAAGAATTCGCGGTGGCGCCTGATACGCGATATTCCGCGCGCGTTAATGCACCCGGCCTCCCGCGAGTGAGAGGAGAGGAAAAGCTACCAACGCTGCACGTATAATACAAAAGCGGGTGAATGGATCGCGTAGACGGGCGTATATATCGACTAATTTATCGCGAGTATGTGCGTTTATATATTCACGCGTGAATTCTGATGTATAAGAATTTCTTTTAGACAGAGGAGTGTAGTTGGGAAAGTTTGGTTTCTGCGGCAGTGGTATATATATCACGAGGCTGAGTTATGAAAGCACGAGGATTCTTTTATGGCTTTGATGAAGGTTTTAATTTCACACTTGTGCAGAGTTTCAGAATATATATGTATAATTAATTATTTGCTCGTTGGCGTATAGAATGTGATATTTACACTGAAAGAAGTTGGATATTTCGCATTAGTAAATAACATTAGCATTTGAAGAAGAAGAAGAAGAAGATCAATCAAGAAGGAGGAAAGATATTCCTATTTTAAAGGAGCAGTGAATTTGTGACGTAAAACAAATATATTCAAAATCTAACAAAATCTACGATTAAATTAGTCAAATCGCGCCCGCGCGCGCACACTTTACTATATACGACACGCACGAACGTTAAACCATGTACCACGATTACCGATAAAATCTACACCGCACGAGCTATACACAATTACATTATACCATTACCGAAAAGAAACACCACTCACAAAGCACACCTTGCACCTAACCAGTTAATTAACCGCCAAAACCAACAACAGCATCAGCTCCCGCGGCAATCCTTGCCCAACCCACGCCCCGTACACAAAACACCGCCTAATCCCGAGATAAGCATCCTAATAAAAGATTCATGAGCAAAAAACACCATCCTCTCTCTCCTTCGACTCTCCACCTCCTCCTCCTTCTAACAAGTCATTAACGTCAGACGTGTATCCAACTACCGTCATCTCCAAACACCTCACAGACACGCGCGCGCTCTCCAAAAAGAAAAGAAAAAACAAACCCACAACGGCTACCAGCCTACGCGGCCGACAATGCGCTGGAATCCGAAAAATTCCCTGTTCCAACATTAAAGTAACCGTAAGCCATCGCTGTACTATACACCGGTAGCCCGATAAGATTGTCGCGCGCATAAGTATACGCGCGCATGGTTTATTCATGCGCGCACGTAGAGACGATACGCGCGTGTTTTCCAGCAGGCCCGGCCCTTTTATTAAAACGCGCATACGCCTCTATAAGTTATATCGTGTAAATACGCGGGCCTACGCATCGCGGAAGCCATGTACAGGCACAAGTGTGTGTGTGTGTAAGTGGTGGTTAAATTTACGCACGGGACGAGTATATGTGTAGCCGCCAGCGTGTGTTTTGTGCGTTTAATATGAGCATTGTGCGAGTTTTTGCGTCGTGGAAATGTATGGATGCTGTGCGATGGCGCTTGATGTTGGGTGGCTATGAGTTTGCATTGTTGCGTAGGATTTTAAAGAGCGAGAGTGTTGGGAGAATAGCCTCGAGAGTTTGTAATTGCGCTGGGTTTCTATTTATTTACATACAGAATGGGTTAAAATTTGTGTAATATTTATTTTTTTGTAGTTATTATTAATAACGCACGAATTACACAAAACTTTATTCATTATGCTCATATATACTACACAAATTTTTTGTAAGTTATAATACACATCTTGTGTTAAAAATTACACAATTTGTGTGTTATATTTTACACATGATTTTTGTATGTGAAATTCAAACTGCACAAAACACAAAATTTTTAACTGTGTAAACATTGGCTTGAATTGATGTTATGTTTACTGTACGATATTATTATTCGACGTTAAATCGCATTATTAAAATCGTATTGCTTAAGCAGTATTAGCATTTCAATGAACGTTTACGCACTTTCGTTTGGCAATGTTATTAAAATAACATTCATTGTAACAATAACCGTCCACGAACAGCGACATTAAACTTTACTTCCCTATACATTCGAATTTTCATGTGGCAAAAATGACAATCCTTTTGTTATAACAAGTACATGTTATTATGATGAACATATATACTTTGTAACCTCAAGTATAATGGTATAAGAATGACATTTCTTTCACATCTTCTCACACACCCCGAATACCAAAATTCTTACAATATCGCCGTGTACAATCTTAAGTACACATTCGGCACTCAATACTACACTTTACGATAATCCAATCCATTATCCGAAATTCCCAAGCCTTTTTCCATCGCGACATATTGTAAACACAAAGAAACCCGCGCGCACCAGAGTCAAATCCTACCGCAGCTATTTCTTTTTCTTATTATCGATCGCGCATCGATATTTCAAATCTCGGGATCAGATATCCGCATTATTGCGCCGCGAACAAAAAACCGTCGACCCGCGCGCCTCGCCTTTTTTCGTCGCGTCGGAATAGTATATCGCGCCGGAATAATATACATATAAAGAAAAACTGCTGAGCCACGACTGCGACTGCAGCCGCTGCTCCACCTTTCTCCACTCCTAAATATTTATGTATATACATACTCACATACACGCACGCCTCTGATTCGGCATATAATTTACAAATCCCGCCCATAGCCATTGGGATTACACTCGCGCGCCTGCGCCGCGTAATCCTCCCAGTGCTACACGCGCGTATTACGCGAAATCTCGCGCAGGAAATAAGCCGCGCACTTGTTCCGTGTGGAAAAATTTACTTTTTTGTATATATAAACATACCGGCGCGCGCGAAGATAATGGAATTATTCGACTGGTATAGGATAAGAGAGGGAAAGAGTCCGAGGTGTTTACGAGCAGCGAAAGCTGGGAGGAGAATTCCCGATTTAACGAGGTAGCCGCGCGCGCAGTCCGGCAGTTCTTTTGTAAGGTGTCGATGTAAAATACGCGCGAGAGCGTAAATTCGCCGCTTAACGCCGATAGTTTCGCCGAATGTAACTGCCGCTCCCGAAAAACTGGTTGCGAGCGCGCGCAGTGTGTATATACATTGTTTATGCGGCCGTTCGCCGCCCCCGCTTATATATATTTCCATGCGAGGAACGCGCGCGCCTCGGCTGTGTAGTCGTAAAGAGAGCGAAAATGTGTTGTTTCTTTGAATTTGGAAAGAAAGAATAATTTCGCGCTCGCGGTTTTCTGCGTTATGGGCCTTTTTTCGAGAGAAATCGGGTTCTGCAGTCGGGGTAATAATGTTTGTTAATATGCGCCGACCCTGAGTAATCGGAACTCGTTTCGGCGAAACGATATGTGTCTCTTAAATATAATTTATTATGTGTTTAATACAAACATGCTTTTTCGTCCTCGTTAATTCGTATACCGGTACAGTAATTAAGACAGTATTAAAATTCGAATTTCCCTTATATAATTAATTTTTATTATTCTTTGACGATTAGCATTATAATATAAAAATCCAAATTTTAAACCAACTCCTTTGTTTCGAACCTCATAAATAAAACACTCACTGTCCCACGAACAGCTAGCTTGAAATTTTCAAGTGCGCGGCGCCGTGGAACTCTTGACATTTTGTGCTGCGCTCCGCTAGTTCACATGTAACACCAGAAGCCGCGTAAAGTGCATATCTCTGGTTTCCTTCTTTATTTTTCCATGTCTCCATATTCCCGTTTCCCCCGCTATATACACACATTCTTCTTCTTCTTCTTCTTCTGCTTTTCAGAGATGATTTTGAGCCTCGACAGAGCTACTTTTTCTTTCTCTTTATCATCCAGCTCATTATGCACTTTAATGCACTTCAAAAGTTTAGTGGCTTCTGCTGTGGGCTCGGGCACCTTTGAACTGCTCTTGACTTATGAAAATTCTGTTATCGCTCGAAAGAACGTGAATAATTTCCTTTTTCAAAGAGTAAAAGGAAAATTGAAAGACTCGAGAACTTTTTAGTTTTTTAAACGTTATCGAAATTATGCGGTTTTGTCATATTCCACCAATAAACAAAAAAAGGGGGTTAACAAGTAAAAATTAGAGCCTTATGAATATTGAATTCTTATTTTATGTTCTACTACTGCATATCTTACAAACCGAAATATTTATATCGATGCACTCAGCAACCTTCAAACCTTCCAAACGACCAATTCAATAAACCTCTCTCTCCTACCAAACCCACACACCTCTTCGCACCCGAAAAAAATCAATGCCCCCGCATCCATCATCCCCAATTATTCACATTCAATTTGTCCCTCTCTTTCCTCTCTCACCTATACACCCTCTATACCCAGCACCTCCTCGCATTAATATTATCCCGAAGGCCAGCTACCATATATACCTCCCAAAAAACACAGCCCACGCTCGCAGCGTGCGCTCCAAAACATAATCCCAGGCACACACACAGTGTTTGGCTCTCTCGAAAAAGGTGTCCCCGCTAATTGGGATGCATCTACCGGCGCTGGCCACCGATTAATAATCGAGCTCGCGGGGTGCCGCGCGCGAAATCTTATATATATCCGCGCAGCAGAAAATATTCACGCGCGAGCCTTATTTATACCTATACACACACGCGAGGCGGCCCCCTGCGGCTCTCGGCTATTTGTTATTCTAATGCAGCATTATATGCGGGCGTGGGCGCATCCGAAGTGTGAAACGTTGCCGAGCGTGCGTGTGTGTGTCGGTTCGCGATGGAATTCCGGGGTATTCTCGAGTAGTAGGGAGTGTCGATGGCAAAGAGAGGCTTTTAGAGAGTGGGAGAGGAAGGTTGGTGTATTAGCGATGATTGAGGTGGGAGGTAATGCGTCGGATGCTCAAGAGAGAGGGGGGAGGAGATAGATAGAGTTGGTAGATGTGAGGAGTGTGCTCTGTATTAATCGATTCATAGATGGATTTCGTTAATGTTAGATTATGTAGATTGTCGATCTTTTATACCTACCTCTAAATGTTTTTGAAGGAGTAGCATAATTTTTGTTATCTCTTTGTGTATAATTATATGTTTAGTAGTGAGCTTTCAATTCACCAATTATAAATCAATTTATCTACGTGAAAATATGAAAAAATTTTATCTTTAATAAATCTAAATTTCTTTCGCATAATCCAGCCCACACGCGATAATTCTTAAAGTATTAAAAAAAACTTACTATTCCTGCTACAGTTTCTTGAGAAATTTCTTGAATATATAGCTCTTTCGATGCACCAACTAATTTTATAACGTTTTATTATATCACAGGTCACAATTTTTAGGAGAACTTTATCACGCTCATAATATTACAATTTAATTTTCGACAGCATTTTTCTTTTTAGTTTTATTATTAAAGGCAAATATAACGGATAGAAAATTAATTATAAAAATTTAGTTTTTAATTCGGAAACCCCGCTGAGATCTGGTCAAAAACCAGTCAAGGTTATATTCTATATCGGAGATACGCAGGCGCAGATAAAGTTACTAAAACTTTTATTGGTGATGAAATAGCCGCGTTCGAAAATATTATAATCCGTATTATTAGAGCCGTAAAAATATGTTTTACAGAGTGAAATCTGATATCCCTAATATACTGCTATTGCTTTCGCAACAGAGCGCTGTATTTACGACGAATTCTAAATAGCATTAAATTCTAGAGTTTACTCTGTAATAATATTCAAATTATTTATTATTACATATTGAAATGGCCGTCATTTCCTGTGTTTCTTATGGCTAAAATTTATGGCTTTATCATGCACGATCGTTTCTTCGGTCTAACGGTCGTGTGCACGGTAAGCTATCATTATTCCCCGCACAAAC
>JAPYZO010001249.1:0-16864 GCA_030522905.1 Torymus flavipes | reverse complement strand
CTACTCAAAGTTTCAAGAAAGAAATTAAAACTACACAAAAAGAGCTTTAATTCCTTTTTTTAATAATTAAAAAATGTTGATACCTTCAAAAGTTACAAGGGTTTGAAATTGAACGTCGAAAAGGCAGAAAAATACACAAATCGCAGGAATCGGCAGCGTCGCGACTTTGAGATTTTTTTTTTGTAAGTTTGTGTTATTTAAATGTAGGACAACTTTTGCATTGCAAACAATTGAATATATCGTTCTTTTAAACTATTATTAATCATCTAACTCATACTTTCTAATCAATTTTAACATATGTCGCTGTACATAATACTTAGCAATTATTCATTATAAATTTCTGTCAAAGCTAACTTTACAGAATACACCAACTTATTCACTGAATACTACACAAAAAAAGAAATAGTTAATTCTACTTTGCCCACAGTTGATTTAAAAAAAAAACTTTTTTTATACTAATTCAACTTTTTCTAGTAACCTAGTTGATTTAACTGATGCAAACAAGTTAGATTAGCTTTTTTTTCCGTGTACTTATATTGATACAAGTGAGAATCGTAAAGACAGAGTGAAAAGTACAAAAGATGCGTTCGTGTTCGAGTGAGAATGTTAAACGCGTGTGTCGTATAAAAACACATGAGTGATTGTACTGAAAATATCCGTTTTATAATTTTCATGCGCCTATAGTAAAGAATATTTTGCTTTGTACTATCAGTTCTCCTATATACACCGAGGAATAAGTAACAAGTATTATTATATTGCTACTAAATACTCACTGAATACAATTATACTCAATTTTATTGTATATTTATATTCAATAAATAAATATATCAACTCTACATATAAATAGTTATCATTGCGTAATTAGTTTTGATAAATTTAATTGTATCAAAACAAAATAACTATTATGTAATATTTCTTGTGCAAGTATCATCATTTTTATAAAAATTTTTAAACTATACGTACCTGTTGAGTATTATATTAAGAATTATATATTATATAGTATTATATATTAAGTATTGTTACGGGTGATTAAGAGCGTTCTCATACGTTACAGTATCTAACGCTGATAAAAAATTTAATACGAAGAGAAACATTTTGTAACACAAATTGCTATTATTTTATAATTTTTATAGTATAATTGTTACTATAAATTTTTATTATTAGTTGTAATAATTTTCATGAAAAAGTGAGTCTATTCCACGTTTAATATTAAAATAGTACATTTCGACACGGGTGCCGAAGGTGATGATTCAGCACACGGGACATTTTTCGCACGAGCAAAGTCACATGAGCTAAAAATCTTCTTACGTACCAGTTTCGAACCGTATTTTATACCACGAGAGCCGAATCATCATATTAAAGTTATGATTTTGAAGTTGAAGTGGTACAAATAGTCATTTTTACTACACTACTTTTCTCTGTGTATATGTAGATAATAATTAATAAATATTTACTTGATGTAAGTAAATTGAACTTGAACCAAACAAAATTTTATTAATTTTAAAACATGTACAAATTTATTTAGTTTGAGAGTATGAACAGTTATACAAGAGCCTCATATAAAAAGAAAGTATAATAGTTAGAAATAATTATTATATAGGTGCAGTTTATCTTAACTTATCAAAAAAATTTGTCATACAAAAATTTTGTTATTGCTATCATTCTATTCAATAAAGTATCTCTATAGACATACGTAGTGCATACAAATTAGAAATAATGTTAGAAATCATTGAGGATCAATCATCTTTTTGAGGAGATAGATAAATAAATACCTTGTTTCCAAGTGTCTTTTACCCAATTTAATTGTTAATCTAATAATTGTTCAGAAAATATTCCGATAATTATTGTAAATAATGTTTCAATATTATCATATCATTATTCTGAAGCCATTGTGAGGTATTATACCTCAATAAGTTATTTTGCGTCCTCCTAAGCAGAGCTTTCAATATTGCATTAAAATGTAACATTGTTAGCTTTGAAACAAGATTTCTTGGTTGTTTATAGATATTTTTACCAATAAGGATGTATTGTTTATCGAATAATATAAATAAACTTTTCATTGAGAATATATTCTAAAGTAAATTCTCATTTTCATAAAGTAAAAAATTTGGTTTGTGATTACATTTAACTTAAAAACCAATTCATCAAAGCCTTTTTACAAGTATTACATACATTTTTGATGTAATACTATTTATAAAAAGTTTTATTGTAAGCAGAACATTTTTCAAATGCCACTGAATTTGTTTGGCGCACGTAACTTTTTATCATTAATGGATGTGCCGCCAATCAAGATATTCAGAATGTATTTTAAAATAATTGTTAAAACCTGTTTTTTTTTTTCTAACACTTAATATAAAAAACTTGATGTAAGGTGTGTACATAGTTACTGATCGTGAGCAAATATGCTAGCTTCACGTACACATCTGTTACTAAAAGAAACCAGTTTATTAAATTATACTAAGTAAAAAAATTATGCTTAGCCATTTGCATACTCTACTCCAGAATATTTTAGATCATTGCATTTCTCCTTCATGTTATTTTAAAGGATCGAAATAGAAATAATCTGTCACATTAATAATACATTTTTTCTTGTGAAGTATATCATAGATATGACATTGTACTACTATTTTTTTCATCTAAGTATAGGATAAGAATAAAGAGAAGAGACAAAATGCAGGAATCGTCACACATTGTTTTTTCATCATGCGGAAGGTAGTTCGAATTATCGAGTCATGTGCGACGAAATAGCCATCGGCATCATTACTATTCTATTAAGGATAGAATATTTTATATGCGCGAAACGTTATGCATTTTCTCACTGCTATTTCTTATCTGGCGATGACGCGAAAACGGCTTCTTTTGTATACTGTAAAAGTGTCTTCCGCTCATGAAAGCAAAAGGCTTGTCATCCATGGAAGCAAAAGAGGAAGGTGATAACGCATTCGCGATATACCACGGTTTTTTATGGATTCTTGGCGTTTGGCCGTTGGAGAAACAAAGTGCTTTTCAGACTTGTCGCTTTGCCGTTGCTGTCGTATTTCAGGTGACCTAAGATATAAAAATACTGATTTAAATTGGAAAAAACACAATCGCGAGACGCATGCTTTACGTTTAAATATTGAAATTTTCATAAACGCGAAGAATATCTATAATATGATGAATTAGGCAAGTTTCGTGCTCCATACTGGATGGGAAATTTATATGAATAATGGAGCAGTTTCGGCAATGGTTGACGTGGTCCTCTTTTTCGCCTCAGCAATTCTTACTCTCACCAAACATCTTTTTCTACATATACACCAAGGCAAAATCACTGAAAATATGAAACTCTACCTTGAAGATTGGAGCAACACGGAAGATGTAGAGTTTTTAAAAGTTATGAGATCTCACGTAAAGGTGAATAATTCTGAATAATTTTTTTATTATGTTGAAAAGTTTTATGTCTCAAATCTTGTCCCTTATATTTTTTTATTATCACTCACGGAAAGAAAACGTTGGTTCTATTGCAGTAACAAAAAAATTGGGTACAGTATAACTGGTCAGAAAACACAAAACCAACAGGATAGTTAGAATAACCAATTTAACAGTTATATCGACGTAAAAATGGTTCGCGAAACCCATACTTGTTCGTTAATTTAACTATCTTCTTGGTTGTGTGTTTGATAACCAACCGGTTGGTTATAGAATACCAATTCTTTTTTTTTCGTATTTGACGGATATACCAATAAAAGGTACTATTCTCTAATAAACCTTTCATTAATGATATTCAATATGTTTTTTTATATGCAGTTTCATATTAAGTGTTATATTTTAGAACTTAAAAGATTTATTATTATATTATTAAAGATTTACAAGTATCTGCACATAGTTTACAATATCGTTGGCTACGCTGGTACTACTTTATTTCTGCTTCGGACCATCCTCGTTAACATCCTGAATCAACGGCACTTAGAACCCGGCGAAGAATACGAATACCAATTTATTTGTCAAACGTCATATTTGCCACAAGACGTTTTGAACAAATATTACACAATTATAATAACAATGCAGTACATTCAGTGCATGTATTGTTGTACAGCTGGAGCCTGCACCGATTGTTTTTTCTTTGGTTTGGTTTTTCATTTGTGCGGTCAGTTAGAGATTTTGAAGATTGAATGGCAGAGATTGGGAATGAAGAAGGATAGCGATAACAATGTGGCTGTTAATTACGCAAATCAGAAAAATAAAGTAGACGAATTGATAAAGAGGCATAAAATACTGGTAAGGCTCGGGGAGAATTTAGAAACGAGTTTCACTATGACTGTTCTGATACAGCTTATGATCAGTATTATTCTCATTTGTATGAGTGGTACGTATCACAATTAAACATGCCATTGATGTTTGTTTATAAATTAAAATCTTTATATTTTAGGCTGCAGTGTGCTTGTATCCACGATGACAAGTGACTACGTGACGATGCTCATAAGTACCAACTGCATAAGCTTTATGATAACCGAATCTTTCGTCTACGGTTACGCGAGCGATTATCTTTTGACTCAAAGTGAGAGCATCGTTCAGGCCGTCTATTCTGGTGCTTGGTATGACCTAGAAAACCGCGTTAAAAAAGATATTATCTTCGTTATGATGCGAGCGCAAACACCTTTGTACATTACAGCTGGTAAATTTTTTTACGTCACACGAAACACTATTATTCAGCTCTTGAAAACCGCGTTTTCATATCTCTCGGTACTGAGGTTGACCCTCGAAGCGCCCGATGAAGAAAAAGATTTGTAAAATATTCAATGTATTTAAAGAAGTTTTATTTTTATTAATATAAAAGTAAATAAATGATAAAAATGTTACACAGATTGTATTTAACAAATGTATTTATTTCATTAGATTCAAATAATTTATTCATTTCATAAAATAAATTAATAAGAACATAGGAACAATTTTAATTATTACAAATATATATATAGTACTCTAATGACACAATTTACGAATGTTAATTTTTTTTATTTTACGATCTTTGACGAACCTCCTCTATAAGGCACCACGATTCTGCCGAATTACTGGAAAATAAATTTTGTTTTATTTTATTTTCTTATTTCATTAATGATCTTTCTAAATATGAATCAGTGAAATTCCACTGAAAATCAGTTATAAGTTATACCAAAAAAACTATAATTCATAGTAATTGCGATGAATTTCGAGTACTTATAACTGGATTGCAGCGATATTCAACGATTCATTTTAAGAGTGATTGAACGAAATATAATATCAGATAATTTAATTGCTTACTCCGTGAAAATACTCAAGGCCTTTAAACTACATTCGGACCAATACTCATTTTTTTGGTTCTGGAATGATGGCCACATCACAGTTAAAGACTGACGATCTTTCGGAAAGCAAAAGAAAGCGTTGCCGCGAACTCCATCGTGATCTACACCCATCCTATAAATGAATTGTAATTATTATCTTGCAATGCGCTTTGTAAGCAGAATGCAGGCATATTGAAAACTAATTGAGCATACAAATGAGCGAGTTCATGTATAGCGTTGTGAATACCGAAGAACTTCCCATCATCCATAATTACAGAAAAGTGAAAATCATCCGCGCAAATAGTTCCGTTCCAGGACACTCCTGGAATAATGTATAAAAAAATTATATTTGCAAAATGTCTAGGTCTCCAAATTATATGTTGCAAATTTTAAGTACCGTTACTCCCGACTTTGACTTTGTTTACACCTAGCTCCATGAATCCACTTAATCTGTAACAAAAAGATTGATAAAATATGTGTATAATTGCATTTAAACTGATTTCTTATACTGTTAAAGGCAAATAATACCCAGTCATTGTAACAACACCGTCGTAATTAGTGAATTTTGTGTTTTTAATAAAATCTTTATGATCTCGAGATCCATACAAAACGCCATCGATGTTTACTGTCTCTTCGTCAGGTGAATTTTCTTTGACGTAGCTTAGCGCCTTATCATCCTATTGGAAATATTTCGTGATAAAAACATGCACACATATATGGAAACTGTGTACCGCCAAATATTGTGTTGTCTGCTGGGTTTTTGTAACGTTCTTAATTTTATAATGGAAGTGGGGGAAACTGATAGAGAAGCATTGATGTTTATTGCGTAAAAATAATTATTTACCTTTGCTATAATTATTCCAGTAATTCTTATTTCAAATTTTGGCAAGGTGATACTTCTATACTGTAAGTCAACTGCAGACCAAAAAATATACATGTATTTCGTCACATATTCTATGTCGTTATTTAATTTTCTACGGAATATTATACATATATATATTATTATTATTATTATTATTTAGATGCGTAAACTAAGGACAATATGCATAACTAATGAAGTATATTACGAACTTGAAAAGTGCATTGTCAATCACAATCAATAATTTTGGATAAAATGTCTGATCGCTGTTTTTAGGCGGCTTTTCACTTGCTACTTCGCTTTCTTCTCTAACCGTACGTCTCATAGCATGAAAAACGGGATCTGAAACAATTATGTCAGATTTTGGTTTTATTCGTGGGATTGTAATGTAAATTATTAAAATAAATGCTTACGAGACACATAAATTCCTTCATTTTCTACCGTATTAGTTGGATTTATCGAACGTCTAACTTTTTTATCACTGGGAATTACTTTCCTCTTAGTGCCAAAACCAAATACTCCTTCCTGAATAAATAAAAAAAAATGTATATGTTATAGTTACATTTTTGTTTTGTAGATCATAAATTATGTAAATTATATTCAACGTAATTCTTACCCAACACTTATCATTACAGTTATTTTTTTCAAACAAAATTGCTTTCATTGACATGTCTTCATATAATCTTCCGTTTATATTTACAATTCCCTTAAAGAATAATTCATTGCATAATTTTGTATAAATAAAAATTATTGTATTATTTTCTTACTTCGTTGTTGTAATTTAAATTATTATTTGGATCTGATCTAATTGTCCAAATAGGAACGTCACTAAACACTTTACGTTCAAAAACAGTGACATTAAAATTGTAGTCTTTACCGTCATAAGGAATAATAATATTTCTTGTCTGATCCTAAATTAAATTTAAAAAAACAAAACTTTTTTACCAGAGCTATTATTGCATTATTACTTTGTCACTCATAGGTAAACGATATTCAAATCACTTACATTACAATAAATTTTTTTCGAAAAAAACATGATAGCAAAAATATGTAAAATAAAATAAAACTTTTCCATTGTTATTAAGATTAGTCAATACCTGAATGTAATACTATAGTAAACTAAATTAGATAGAAAGAACGAATGTCTTTTATACGCTGAGGTTAATACGGCAATGAAAAAAGATATGAGTGAATCGTGCTTTTTAAATCAAATTATTGCTTCACAAAATTTCGTTTTATTTGAACATTTGTGGCGCAGCTTTCTTATTTGAAGATTAAGTATACTTACCGCCAATTATAGGCCAGTATAGAGGGGGCCGTGATGGGACCGAAAGATCCACTGATCTGAACGCCCTGAATTCGCATTTAGGTATTTTGCGGACAAGTGGTCCAGAAATTAGTTGTTAACAAAATTGTTATAAACAAATTAAAAAAAAAGTATTTTGATTTAAAAAATTTCTAGGCCTTTGCCAATTTCTGGAAAAAAATTAAATCGAAATTACATTGGACATGTATTTAATATAATATAGTTTTTATCAATAGTTACTTAATAAAATATTTAAATATCTAAAAATTCAAAATATAAAAATATAAGCGAAATAACATTCAGTAATAATTCATATCTATTCTATTACATGATCCATCACAGAGGTCGCTGTAAGTTATAACCAGATTATAACCTCTTAAAAGTGTTCTGCTATAACACCGGTATCGCTATATACTCCGTATAAATGTCTAATCTACAAATGACTTAAAATGTTTGTTTGCTAAAAGTTATTCAAAATAAAAGTCAATTAATTCATATAAAAATGTCAGTTAATATCTTTAGAAGGGTGAGTGTGAAAGCTCTTTCACAGTAGAGTAATGAACTAAAAAAAAAATTCTTAACCTCATATTTTATTTATTTTTTATAAATTTATTTATTAAAACCTCATTTAATTTTTGATAAATTTTTTCAGTTAATTGCGGTTACGAAGCCAAATACATTAAACAAAATATTTTCCAGATATTACAGCATTTATGAACCTGACTATTTGGAGGTTATTATTTATAATATTTTTCAAAGTAATATCGAACAAAAATCAAAATAAATATGTTATAATTTATGCAATACATTATAGGCATTGAAACCAAAATTTCCTCTGTATCCTCCTTTATGTGTTCAAATCAGAGCATATGATTATCCAGTGTTAGAAAGTTATCAAAGTTGGATTCATAGGATAGCAATGGCAATGGATTTTGATGTAGAAGACAGGTATGTATTAAGTGTTAAAAACTCAAATTATATTTTTTTGTATACAGTCTGTAACATTGGTTTTCAGTTTTGCCATGCCTGCCAAAGAATTAAAAGTTATTACATATAAGCCTAAATCAACAATAGTAGATAAGGAATATTTCCTTAAAATATATGAGCGGGATTTGAAAATATCAAATGTACCATCAGTCAGGTTACCAATTTTCATTAGAGCACTGGAAGCAGCACTACCTGAAGGGGTAATGTTGGACATTGAAGAGTTTACAGAAGAAAAAGAAAATAGTAGATATATACCTGATACGAAATTATTAGAATTAAAGAGTGAATTAGAAGGAGTACAAAAGAAATAATTTTGTTTATAATTGATAAATAAATATTTAAACTTTAATATAATATAAAATTTTATTTTCATTTTATAAAAGTATATAAAGTTATATTTACAATATAAAAGTGTATAAAAATATTTTATAATAAGGAATAATACTCTTTTACTTCTTAACAAAACTCTGTTTGGCAGAGTTATTTTACTTTAAATATTTTTGCACCAGTAATACTATAAAAGACCAAAGTGTACAACTTTGATTTTGGCAGTTTCTTCCGTCTTTGAAGATTCTTTTGCTTTATCACATTCTTCTTCTAAAGAAATTTTATGTATTAAAAATTAACTCAATTAACAATCATTGTCTATATTAGTAATAAAAATAAAACGTACTAGATAATGGTTGAAAATCTTTGAGATAATCATCATTTCCTAGACAAAGAGGCAAACTCTCAGCCAACTCTTTTTTGGGATCCATAGGATGGATTTGTGTAACAGCTCTTTTTTGAATTGGGCGATATGTTTGTGCCTGCAAAATGAATAATATAAATATTTATTTGATATTTTACTTTTTTTATATTAATACTGAATTACTTACACTGTTAGGGACTAAAATATGTGTTACCGTATCTGAAAATTTTACTTTTGGTTTTTCTGTGATTGTTGTACCAATATCTGAAGAAGTAATAGATGGAGAAGTGGACTTTTCATTGGTATTGGGAGGATTTATAATAGGTAGGGGGGGTACATTTGAAGATAGTCTATGTTCCCTATTTGTGCTAACATTTGTACTACTTTGTGAAAATGATAATTTAAAAATTTTAGAATCGTAAGATTTGGCTGGGGTATTATAACTATTTGATTTCATGTGACTGACATTTGAATGTAAAGTATTTAAATTATCACAACTATTATGGAATGGTATGAAGTCAAGATCATAATCCAATCTATATTTACGTGTAGATTGAAAGTTATTATTTCTATGGTGTGTTTGTAGAATATTTGAAACAGAATTTTGCTGCTGTAATAAATTTGGGTTTGTAGATAGAGGTTTTACATGTTGAAGCTTTAAAGTTTGAAGGTTCTCTATGTCTGCCAAACCAGGAGTACTTCTAGATAAAACATAATTTTTCTTTGGTAAATTATGTATATAATTAGCTAAAGAATCAGTTATTGAAGGAGGTGGTGGTGGAATGTTAATAGAATGTTTTTGTTTTGATGTTGATGTACTGCTGTCACAAGAATTTGAGTTAGTATCATCATTAGGATCTTCAGGATCATTAAATGATGTTGACATTAGATTAGTTCCTGAATTGAATAATGAAAGTGGAGGTGGATCATTACAAATTGTAGGGACAGGTTTAACTGTAATTGTTCCACTGTCAGATTGTGTAGAATTTAAAGTAGTAGTAGATAATAATGTATGTGTATTACTTTTACCAGTCTTTAACACAGTCAGTCCAGCTACTTTATCATTATTGTCAAAATTACCACTGACATAAGTATCGTTCTGAGAGATAGAATCAGTAGTTGATAAGTGATTACTAAAAGATGTTGACATTACATTACTATTTGTGTTATCTAAGGAAGACAATGTCAGACTTGATGGAACTTCTACAGATTTTGGCTCAAAAGATGTGTTGGTAAGAGGACTCGGCATGAAATTACTTACATGGTATGAACTTGTAATATTTTCTAATGACATACTATTGAGTGAAGATTGCGCAACACTAGGTGTTAACTGATTAGACATGGAAAGGTTTCTAAATGGCGATACAAGATTTTCATAACTTCTCATAGATTGAGCACCATTTGTATTTGTCAATGAATTAAATGCTGTAGAATTAGTCTGTTGGGCTGAAGATAGAAAAGGATTTGGAATAAAATTAGGTACAGAAGAATTGTAAGAAGTTGAAGGAATACTGCAATTTGGTACATTAAAAGATGTGGACATTAAATTACTTTCAGTCTTATCAATTACTTCATTAAAAGATGTAGACATAAATCCGCCATTATTATGAATAGGAGGATAAAGAATTGGAAGAGGTGGAGCCTGACTGTTAGGATTCTTGGAATACTTATTTTTAGAAACCCGCCTCATATGAATTCTTTCTTTTTTTGGAGCTTCTTCACTTTCAGTGTCTTCAGTGTAAGATTCATCCTTTTCACTTCCAGAGTCTGAACACAAAGAACATGAAGGCCGGGAGCACATTGAATCTGTGTTGATAGAATAAATTAGAAAATGTAAAAATACATTTAAAAAAATAAATCTACAACATTGTAAACTTACGCGAACTGCTGGAACTATTACATCTACTTAAAATTTCTTCAGCCTTTTCTTTAGCAGCAGTGGCCATTTCACTATCTTTTAACACAATAGCATAAAAGTGTATATCCATGAAAAGATCATGATCATTTAAATCAATGGCCAATCGAAATGCTTTTTCAAATAATCGATATCTGTAAAATAAATAAGAAAAAAGATTATAGTTTCCTATTGTGGTATTTTCAGTTTTTATTGTAAAAGCTCAAAAAATTAGTATTAGATTAAAATTTAAAAATTTAACTTATGTATTACCTTAATAGGTGATGAAAAAATCTTCTTGTTAAGTCTCTTATTTCATCACCATATTCATCAATAACAGCTTGACTCATGGGTTTAATGGGAACATGAAAACTTCCCAAGGCATTTTGAATGAGATCTATAATATTAACATTTAATAGATACTAAAATTTATAAAATGAGATATGTTGTAAATCAAAATTATCCTACGTTCTCTTTCTGGTGTTAATTGTTGTTTAAAAAGGTAATTTATAATTTGATTCAGAGAGTGCATACAAATATTAGGATTTGAATCCCAATTCATTGCAAGAAGAAATGAAGTAGCCTGTTGTACTTGTGATAAAGCCAAATATCTTTGTACTAATATATCTCCAGTCAAATTTTCTCCTTCTATTATCCTTATTATTGCAATAGGTCCCCTGAGATAATTAATAAAGTTTATTATTCTTAAGTTTATTAATATTAAATATATAATATACTACAAATAATAATTTTACCTTTCAAATAGCAACAAAAATAGTGTATCTCCATGATTGTAATAATCAATAAAAGAACTTGAATCACTCTTTTTATTCCACTCTAATCTTATGAGAGCAGGCTGAGTCCTTATATAGTGATAGAATATACGTGATAATAAAAATTTAGAATAATAATTCAGTATTTAATAATATTTTATAAAAAGTAATTATTACCTAAAATAAGAAGATAAGTCAATTATATTAGCTGGTGCTATATCTTCGCTTAGCATTTGATTTTTAACACAAGTCAAGGCAATATCAAAATGTTGCATTTGTCCTCGCTCATTACCAACAGCAAATATATTTCCATCACTATGCCAACAAGCCAATGTTGGTATCTAACAAATTTTATCAATCAACAAACTATTTTGAAGTTTATATTAAATTGAAAAATTCTTTTATTCATTTACTTACAAAGGCAGCCTTTATACTGTTATTAGTGCCTTTGATGTGATCATGTAATATTATAGACCCATCTATACAGCATAAAAGTAGTATTTCTTGATTAGGTGAAAATCTGACACAGCTCGTGTGTGTTGGCAAAGGAACTGATACTACTGCTATCCTTTGTAATTTATCAGTTGGTGAAACTTCATAAGTCCTCCATTCAACTGTAACTTCACCCTTGAGTACAATATGTTTATAAAGCTATGTAATTCAAAACACACATAAACTTAATTCTAAAATTAGTATAAAACTCACCTTTCGAGAAACTTTTTGTTCCAATGAATGAATAACATTATCATAATTACTATTAAATATTATGCATAAAGGATCAAATTCTGTTCTTAAGTAACACAGCAATTCCAGTTTTGTACTACAACCAAAATGAATCATTCTTTACTTAACTCATTTCAACCTCTAACTAAAATATGGCATTGTATCCATGGAAATAGTTTAATCAATTTTCTAACCACTACCTATATTCAAGTATTCTCTAGTTTTGTGAATTTGTATATCAGTAGCAAATAGTATTTTGAAATAAAAAATTTAATGTTGATATAGAAACTTTTACAATATAACAGTAATAATAAAATGTCACAATTTTGGCATGCGCATTGGGCTGAAGACAGTTTTAAACCATCAAGATTACAAAATTGGGAAGTGCCCAGATGGCATGCTCAATGGCCTGATAAACATTGTACTACATCAAAATTTGTAGCTCATAAAAATGGACGTCTTTTTGCTACTGCTAATAAGTCTAATCCATGGAGTGATTTCAAGGTATAAAATCTATTTTTTAAATTTGACTAGTTTTGTAAATAATTAAAATAATAAGTAACCATTTGTTAGGGAACATGGGAACTACCTTTGAAAATAGATCGTTCTATTGCTGATACACTTTCTAAATCTACTGAATTTAAAAAAGCTCATTGGAATATGCACAAAATAAAACATCAACATATATGCAAAAACAAATGCCAAGGTTAAAACGACATAAATTAAAATAAATTAAAAATATGGATATAGTGTAATTCTTAACAATAATATTTCTTTGTTTTCAAAAAATCTAGCGTTAACTGTAAATATTGATAAAAGTAAAAATAATAGTATAGAAGCAGAAAATAAGAAACAAAAAGAGGATGAACAAGCAAATGGATTAAAAAATGTAGATAGTATTAAAATTGATCACACAAATGAAAAATATAATGCTACTATCGAAAAATGCAATATCAAAGAAACATGTATATTATAAGTAATTTGATTTTTAACTTACCCAGTTAATCTATAGAGATGAACATTGGCTCGATCATGTTCTTTTACTGTTGGGCTCCATGGATAAACTTCATTCATTGTAAATTTCCACCATATCAAAATCTAGTACATACAACAATACTGAGATATTCAAATATAACAACTTAATATAACTTTATATCATTGTATTTATTTATTCTTACCAAATCATCTGTTCGATTATGCTCTATTTTTTTCTCTAACCGACGTCCACTGGGTCCACAAATATCAAATGTTGATAATTTTGGATCTAATCTACTTATTTTATCGAAAACACTCTTTTTTGGTTTTAAAAAATTAACCAAAGTCACTTGAGTATCATTATATGTACAAATTAAGTAATTTTTTGTGATAACAACTATAACATTATAATTCATTATTAACGTTTCTACTATTTGTTTAAAAAATAGCCTTACTTAATTTGTTTAAAAAAACCTTACCATCAGATAAACGTTCAGATAGTTTGCTCACTAAATATTTGTCAAACATAATTTTTTGAATATCTCCAGAACGAAGATCGACTTGTATGTATATTAGTAACCCAGAATTAAGCATAATTTGTATTGTACTGTATTCAAACCATTGACAGTGTATAGTTGAATGATCTCTTAACTGCTCCTAAACCAAAAGAAAATATTAATAAATCTTTTTATTTTGAATATTATTACACAATATGAATACCTCTAAATATCTGATGGAGTCTTTTATTTTATTTCCTTTTTTATTTTGTGGAACATAGACCAACCCTCGTTTTTGAGCATAAGATCTCTTACCCTCTTCGTAGACATTGTCAACTTTTTTGTCATGATAACTGTAATAATAAATTTGTAAAAACATCTTTTGATAGATCTATTTCTTGCAGTATAAATATCTGATATTTTTAATTTTTGTTCTTTACTTTTCATAAACATGTTATGAAATACTGCAAAACATTAATATGTATGCAAAATAATAATATATACATTTTAAGCTTCATAAAGCAGTACTTTTCATGATTACTTGGTAATTATGTACCGTATTACAGTGGAATGTTAATTACAGCGAACGGAAAATATTAAAATGACGAGGGTTTTACCTGAAAGCACCAAAGTCTGTTTCTTTAATATTGACATCGTTATCAAAAGTCCAAAAGTTTAATTCGCCCAATAAGACGAACATTCTACAAACTAAGTACAAGCTCACAAATGTCAACCGATTGTATACAAACAATCGGAACAAAAAGTTATTTTAAGGTTATGTTGGTAAGCGCTAAGTTTCGAGAAATCGATCATCGATTTTTCTTTGAACAGTGAACATAGCCTATATAAGTAGGTACCTATACACTACAAGTTACAACGGTCCATCGATATAAAGCTTTTGCAGGTTAGGTTGTTTATGTTTAATGTTTTGCATTAGTATTTACGAGTTATATCTTGCTACGTTTACGTAAAAAAATAGTATATTCATGTGTATAAATTTAGAAATTATTCAACATTTTTTTAGCAGAAGTTATACCAAATAAGAAGAAATGAAATTGCAAGAAAAGCAAATGTTATCTTATACCTGAGGAACTATTTTATCATAATAACCTCTCATTTTTGAGTTTTAACATTGCAAAAGTGTTATAATAATCAAATAAACTTTACAAAAATGTTTAGAAGTGTTAAAAAAACTGAATCTTATATTAGTGTTGACTTAGAAGAGCCACTAACAAGCCACTCTTGTTCACAATTAATAATTGAAATTATAAAATATATTATGTACCAAAAACAACAAATTCCATTATCATGTGACACATTGATTAAGTTACATGCAAATTCTAAACCAACAGATAGAAATTTTTCAACAATGAAAAATCTGCTCAGTTCTTGGTGCAATGTATCTGATAATTTAGCTGCCCAATTTATTCTTGATGGGTGTGATGTCAAGGAAATAGTTATCATAATAGGAGCTACAATTGTCTCACCAAAACTTTGTATCAGGGTAGAATTGCCTTCTTATATTCTTAGTAGTGATACTCATTTAGAATGTGAACACTCTTTTCGTAAACCCCTATTAACAGTTATGAGGTATATTAAATTTTCTATTTCATAAAATTAATTTTCTATTTCACAAAATTAATTTCTGTTTGCTACTAATAACTTTTTACTTTTAGGTCTGTACTTGAATGTGCTGAATTTCAAGATGAAATGTCTTCACCTTTAGGGCCTACAAATACATTTGTGCTTGTTCAAAAAAAGGACCCTCACAAAATCTCTGAATTTTTCATACCTAAGCCTCAGTTTAATTTGTCCTCCCATAATACTACATCTTTTCATATAAGACTGAGATATAGTGAAGATAATTTATTGATTTGTAACTGTAAAAATTTAGTTAAAGTTTATCAAGATTCTTCTAATGGACACTGTAAGAATGATAACTGTATAATTGAGATGTCAAATTATGAGTCAACTGTATCTTATCAATGGTATCAGTCAAAAGAAGTTTTTAAAGGATTTAAATTTTTAAGATAATAATTATCTAGGTTCTGATTATGTAAAAAGAATTATTGCAATATTTGAGATATATTTGTTAAGATAAGAGATTACATAAATAATTTTATAAAATATGTACCTATTTTTAGTATTCTTATACTTTTGCAAAAAGTACTTAATTAGTTCAATTACTAAATAACAAACGAAAATGATAAATAATGTTTTTAATTGTTTACAGTTTTTACTTTTTATAAAAGTTTCTGTGACAATAAATTTTCTTTTTTTAATTTAGTATACACCGGCTGTTTCATATGGTTGAATAATATACTGATTACATTAATCAGTTAAAACTAGCTTCAGACAAGTGATCTTTCAAAGGTCATCGCTTACAAAGTTTCCATTCATCATTTTTATTGACATTATTCTTATCGTCATAAAAAATAAATTATCTAAAAAATTATTATATTATCATTTGTTCTAATAATAAAAAGGGAAAATAGAATATGAAATTTGTCTAAAAATATTTTAAACATATGTTTTTGTGTTTTACTTAAATCAGTACTATATATCAATATATTTTTGGCTATTTCACTGGTATTAAAAGTCAACTCAAGAAAGTATGGTATCCACTTTCTTTTCACTCATCCAGGAGTCAGGACTCAAGTATCTCAAACAGTATTGAAATATTTAATATTATTCACAATAGTAATGACAACATGCCAAACTGAAATTTTTGACAACTGAACAGAAACAATTCTATACACAGAATGGATTTGTTAAACTAACTGGAGTTTTTTCAAATGAAGAATTCAAAGAAATATTGAACAAATAGAATAATATTAAAAAAAAAAAAAAAAAAAAAAAAAA
>JAPYZO010001247.1:0-18945 GCA_030522905.1 Torymus flavipes | reverse complement strand
AAAAGTAAATTTTACGTTCTGACATTCCAATCGTAAACCCGCAACCAGCACATCAGTCTCGCCAGCAGCTTTCGCACGTCTCGATATATCACCCCCCTTAAACCACCCTATACACACCTCCTCAACGTATCGCCTAATTAAGCCTTCGTTCCCCTCTCCTCTTCTGTCCACAGGAGCCCAATGTGGGTGGAAGTGAGATGGCATCCAGGGAGAAGAGAGCCCTAGCGCCTTCGAAAAGCAAGCAGAAGGCGAATAATGATAGCAGCTCGCTGTCCGCCGACAGTCCCAGCAGCAATTCGCAACGTAGCAGCAACAGTAGCAAGAAAGCAGCCTCCTCGTCCCTCCCGTCAAATCCGCGATCCCAGCTAGCCCGCGACATATTCGAGGCCGTAGCCACGGGCAGTCAGCTGCCCTCTAAGCTCGAGGCAAGCCTGCCGCGCAAACGCGCCGCCCTGCAGACCGCCCTGAAGCGCAAGCAGAAGGCGAAGAAGACGCTCATCAAGGTGAAGCAGAAAGTAGTGCCGATAAAGAGCCTCAAACGCATCGCCGACACGAAGAAGATACTCAGCAAGAAGAAGAAGAAGAAGAGGCAGACGCAGCCGACTGTCACTATCAAAAAGGAGCCACAGAGCAACGACAGCTCGTTCAACGATAGCGTCGAGTCTGAGGATACCAAAAGCAGTAAGGATTTTACACTTTTTTTCATGCATGTGTTGCTCCTTTTTTGTGTTTGTTTGTCTAATTTTTTTCGTTTTGCAATGTTTGAGAAATAAATTTTTCGTGGAGACGAGTAACTACCCTTCTGAAAAAATTCACACGTGATCTCATATAAGTTTTAGTTGAAAATGAAAATATTTCATACCCATGATAAATATATTTATGTAAACAAATTTATAAATCATTCAATGATTTTATTTCTATATGATTTTTAAAATGTATATAAAGTTGCGTTTCGTTTAATTTTTTGTCGGTCTCCGTACTAAGATTCGAACTCCAGTTAATCATTGATTTAATCGTAAAGTGTTCCTGATATAACGGATAAAGGCTCTGACTCCTTATTGGAAATTTTGCTATCGAATATTATAGATAAATTCCATTAGTTCAAAAGTTACATTGCAGAGAGCTAATTTTTAAATTTTATTTAACACAGTTAAATTGATTCAATTTAGTATGGAATTACTAATGACATCATTAAAACTTAATTTCATAAAATCAATTGTCTGCAAACTTTATAAGTGGTAGAGGAATAGTAATGTAAGGAAGGCTAGTACCTGTTTTATCAGTGTTTTCTACCATAACTGTGCCAATTTCAACTGGCTTATTCAGAAATAATTGTATTGCAGAGTATTCTTAAATTTTGTTTCTAGCAATTGCAAAAATTTTAATTTATTTTTACACAATATTATACTTTATTTTTATTTATTATATTTAGTTAGACTTTTAAATCTGCAATTTTAATCTTTTTAAATACTCTTACATAAATTTATTTTTTGAGTTGATTTTCTAACATATTTAATTTATTCAACGTCATGAAATTACCGTTAAATTTGAACAACAGGCAAAAATCTACCTCTTCTAATATTTTGCTCGCTAAAAATTTCTCAACTCACCGCACAATTTCTCCAGACATTGCTTCGTAAACATTCCGAAACTTTAAATTAATTATCCCCGTAGCCACTTCTCTAATCCGTACTTCTTTAAGAACCCAAAGGCGCGAAGAAATCGAAATCCGTCAAATCCGACGACGACAGAAGCGTCAGCTCGCGCTCGTCCAGCGTCAAACCCTCGCCGAAGACAGTTGCGGGCGCCAAAAAGCTGACACCGGCGCAGAAACGCCAGGACAGCAAGGAGCGCGACACAGCAACCGCGAAGGCCGCGAAGCAGCGCAGCTTGAGCAAAGAGATCGAGCCGCTGCTTACGGCACGGCAGATAAAGCAGGAACAGATAGACGACACTTACGACCTGACGATCGAGTCGGTGATCGCGTCCTCGATGCACGTCGAGGACGGACTCGAGCAGCTCGAGGCGGCCGACGAATCCGGCAAGCGCAAGGCGGCAGCGGCTGCGGTACTCAAGAGGAGCCTGCGCAACGGCAAGCTCAGGCAGCAGTCCGCGACGAAGACTGAGATAGGTGAGTTTTTCGTTTATTAAGTTTTTAGTTATTGATATAAATCGATACTCCGTTCATCATACATGCAAACACTAATGTCGGCTCCAAAATAGTATTGGCTGTTTCCCATGTCGAGTTTACGCATTCGTTTAGAATTTTAGACGATAATGTAAGATTATCGAATAAAAATTTGTTATGCCCTTTTTTTAGACACTTGAAAAAAGATTTTTGACGCAAAACACGTATGTATACGTACATATGCCGTTCCTATGTTCTAAACACATGGCGGTGGCTCTAAATTCATATTTGACTTGATTTCCACCGTAAATTTCTACATATATATATATAAAAAAATAGATAATATTTAAGTTAAAGATAACTGCAAAAAACTAAGATTCCGGTAAAAATGAGAAAAAATGAAGAAGACGTGCAATTTATCGTCACTTTTCCGCGATCAACCAGCACTATTATTCTTTTGACAACAGACGTTCAACATTGTCTCTTAACTCCTCAAATTTTCATCAAATACATCAAGCCACCTGCAAGCAACATTTCCTCCCGTCTTTCTCCAAAAAATCTGCATATTAAAACGTCAATACAGCCCTTCAAAAACCGCGTACACGTATATACATGGCAACCAATAGACATGACGAACGTTTCTCACGCGTCGATTTTGCGCGTCCCTCTCCCGGTTTTCCTCCACGAGCGCTAGCGTCGCTTTTCGCGCGTCCCTCTGCTTTCACTCTGCGTGAGGCCCCACGCTTTCATCCCCCCTCTCCCACCCTGACTCGTGCGCGCAGCCCCTATATCCACGCATATACTGACCGCCTATCCCTTCTCCCCTCTCCCTCGCAGATTCGGAGCAGCCGCAGCAGCAAAAGCGGACAATGTCGTCAGACGCGTTAGTAGTCGAGCCGCCGACTAGCGGAAAGGTCGAGGAGGATCAGTCGTCGCAGCCGCTACCTGCGGCGCAAGATACAGTGGAGGGAGCAACGCCGGTAGTCTCTAATCATAACAGCACTGACAGTGATGAGCCGGTGGAAGCCAACAACAACGGCTGTGACGCTGAAGAGATCGGACCGACGTTGCGCTCGAAAACCAAAGCTCGCGATAGCAAATCAGAGGACGAGCTGGTGACGAAACCGGCAGCAGCAGCAACAGTGGCGACTCCGAAGACACTCGCAGCGGAAGCGAAAACACAGCTACCGCAGCCGAGAAGTCGCAGGAGTAGCCTGAACGTCTCGAGTGATAATAGTAACAGCAATCCGGGTAGCAGTATGAAGCGATTCGCGCCACTACCGGCGGAGCGGATGGTCGACGGGAGTAACAACATCGACGAGATGATCGACAAGATCAAGCTGTCAATCGCCAAGACGATCGAGAGCAAGATCTACAAGACAGACGCGAAGGGCGGGCTCATCGTCGGATCGATCGAGGTGCCGAAACTCGAGGAGATCATCGCTCCGCTCACCAGCGACATTAGCAAGATCGAAGCTGCCGTCGTCGCTGAAAAAGAGGAAAAGAGCAAGGGTAAGTGAACGAACACTTTTTTGTTTTCTTGGCTACGATAGCTACTACTACGATGCGACAGAGAAAGTGTCGCGCCACTGTGCATGTGCACCGACATCTGCCGTAATGACCGGCTTAATGGGAAATCCGCTCGCTCGCGCGCGGTTATACTGTGATGGCCCCAAATCGTGTTGGGCCTGCAGGGTGCTTACATGGCGACCGACCGCGGTGTCGAGTAGCCATTTTCACCGTAGCGCGGCAGCACTGGCATGGTGCCGGCTTTTCCGACAAGTAGTTACAGCCGGTTTGGCGAGACAAGCCCCCGCTGTGTATCTACTTGGCCGGGGGAGCTGTTGCAGCGGTGGTCGGTAAGAGGGTAACGCCGCGAACGGTCGGTACATTGGTACGATGATAACTGAAGTTTCAGGTAGATTTAGAACTTGTGGTAGGATAGGTTGCGTGATAGATTGTTGAGTTTTCATTTGTTTAGATTACTGACAGTGGGGGTGAAATGAATTTGCTAATTAATTGGGTGTTTCGATTGTTGGAATTATTATGATTATTGATAAATTATATAATTATTTATTATCATTACATAATTATGACATTTATCATCATTTTACATGATGGCCAAAGTTTTGTTTATATAAAAAATAACAAGCATATTTTGATAAATTATTTATCTACAACTTTGGAATAATGTCACAATGTGGTATTGAATATTTTTCAAGATTGAGTTTTACAATTTCTAGGTATTACATTATGATAATCCCATTACATTTTGGTTTTTATATATTTTCAATAAAGCGTACAATGCATTAAAACATTGAAGGGTTGCGTTAAAAATAAAATCTTTATTTCTTGTAAAATCAATATTGTGCAAACCCTGTCAAATATCATTAGGATTTCTGTTTTGATTTACATTCAAACGGTAAAACCATTCATGAATTTTTTTTTAAATATAGTTGAAATACCAAACAAAGTATGATTGCATAGAATTTCATCAATTTATTCTTCACATTGAGTCATACTCTGACTCATATTCTCAGTCAGTTCCCGTATCTTTTACATTACTATTAAAAAACTACAGCCGCATATTAGTAATTACGAAATTTAAAAAAATGTAATATTTCAGCGTTCCGCAATAATTAAAATTTTAGGCACATTTTCCGAAACTGATTTTTCTTTATAGCTTGAAATATACCTGAACAATTTAGATCTATTATAAATGTGGTTACCGTTTTTTGATAGAAAATTTATTTAAAAAAAAGGCTCATACATAAGGCTCAACGCAAATGAAACTGAGACAATAACTTTTCATTTATTTTTTAAGAATATAAAAATTTTATTTTTTCAAAAGTTACATTGGTTTATAGTTTTACGTAAAGTAGACAAAATATCGTACAAATTCAAATATAAATTTTTATTATTTGTTAGTATATTTCGTGACTAACTATTAATTAACTATGCATTAATGTTAATTAACTTTAACTTCTGCAGAAATTAAAATTCTGAAACTTTTTAGACGACATTTACTAAGGGAACGAGTTACATTTGATGTAGAAGCACTTGAAATTTTAAATGTTTATAGTAAACGAAAAAAGTTTACCATTTTTAGATGTGTATTATTTTGAACGGTATCTCTTTAGTTCTTATTCCTATAATTGCCTGTATAAAATTTTGATAAATCTTAATTAAAAATAAAAACTTTAAGTTAATATTTCGTTCGATGTGAACGTTCAAATTTCAATAACATTGAAATAGATTACATTGAATCATTTTTTAAACTGAAATTTACACCAAACGTGTATCATAAAAGCATTTTTCATATTTCTACATTGTTCTGATACACTTTACCGTACAAAGAACGAGAAAAATCAGTTACGGAAGGTGTGTCTACAAAAAAATTGTTGACTGCCTTAGGGACGCTGAAATAGTAGATTTCTTGGGATTTCGTCATATATTCACAAACATGCACAACAAAAAGTTCCTGGTGAAAACTACTGTGATTCATTGTAACTCCAGAATGAACTCTGTGGAAAATTGCCACGGCTTGCAGTAAATATGAATATTCCTGAAAAATTGCAAAAACTGTCAAAAATAGCAATTATTTCTATAAATCTCGGAATGTTTTTTCCCTCAATTTTAGCTGAGCTTAAAGTTACAATGCATAGTTTTAACTGTAAAAACTTTTCTCTACGCACGTATACAAATTTTTACAGTTCAACCTTTAACCCTCTACCACAGCCCCAAAAAACCCTCCCAATAACCACGAGAATCCCATTCACCTGTCCTCAGAGATCAGCACGGGCGTGGGTCCGAACTCGGCGAAAAAGGAGATGAAGAAGGATGACGCGGAGAGCGCGGCGCCGAAACTGGCCAAAACTGCCAAAGAAATAGAGCGTCTAGTCATGGGCGACGAGGAGCAGCCGTCCGACTCGCAGTCTGCCGCCAATGAGAAGAGCAGCGAGAAATCAACGAGCGATTCTGTCGTTGCTGATCCACCTGCAGCTACCGCCGCCGCGGCCGCTGATGCGGCGACAATAACGGCGCCAGTAGCGACAGAGTCCACAGATGATAAGGAGAAGGAGAAGGATCAGGATAGGTCAGTCAAGGAGGATTCGCAGGATGACGGTGCGAGCCGGCAGAGCACCGACAGCTCCGTTGAACTTAGTAAGTATTCATGCATTCTCTCTTTGTGATGGATTTTTAGGACCCAGACGGAAAATATATGAATTATTTTAGTTCTATAGTGAACGCCGTTATTTACTTGTCGATTTAGTAAAACTGATTTTACCCTTTCCTTTTTTTAATTAATTGATTTCCAAAAATCTTTTTACCAATACCTTTCTGTGTATAAATTATTTTGGTTATTTGTCTTTTTGACAAATGTTTTCCGCATTTGTTTCGTTACTTTGCACAGTTTATTTTGATTGAATTTATTAATTAAAAGTTTCTTTGTATTGGATCTAGATTAAGCTTCACTTATCGCTTGATAATTTCTTTACTTCACATTAATCTGAATATTTGAAAAGTATAAGCAGTACAAAGTATTTAACAAGTGTGGTTTCAATTTTTCGCTTCAAATAATTGTGTCAAATATCGAATAGAATAGAAATAATAAATATTTTCCTTGTTGTGAAAATTGCTGATAAAAGTAGTTAGGAAAAATTACTACAATACTGACTTTACTAACGCTAAAGAATATCTCGCGGAAAAGTCTTGTAAACAATTAAAACATGATTACTCGTAAAAATCATATTGTTAACGGCCTATTTTCCAATAGCAAAAGACTCAGTTGCGACGAAAGATGTCGTCAAACCAGTCGAAGAGGCGAAGAAACCCGTCGCCCCGACGCGAAAATCCGCAAGGGTGTCGGCGGGCAAGTCTTCCTTGGCTGCGGCCGCTGAAATCAGAAAATCTATGAGCGTTGCGGATATCAGCAAAGAGCTGGAGAAACTCGACGAGGAAGAGAAAGCGCCGGAAAGCGTAAAAACTCCTGACGTAACTGCTAAACACGAAGAGGACGAGACTAAAGCTGCGGAGGAAGTGACGTGTAAAGCTTCTACCAGCGAGGTAGAGAACGTTATTATATTAATTTAATGATACAAAATGTAACAAATTTTGTTTCTATCTTTCAAATTGCTAACTGGTCTTCTTTATAAATTTAGTTTGCTGAAAGAAAAAAGGAATCTTAGAAATTACATTATCCAATTATTTTTTAAACTATTTTATGTATTTTTTTTTATTCTTGTTCATAACAAATTGCACAAAATTTTTTGCATTTCATATTTTAAAACTCGCTCGAAAAGACATCTTTGCTTTGTATTTCATACGTAAAATCATGTATTTTATTATAGGTTGGTGATAGCACCAATGATAAGAAGACTGCAAAGGGAGCATCAGCGGATGCAGCCGAAGCCACTGAATCATCGCCTAAAAAGGCCATCGAAGATGAAAAAATGGAAACCGAGGAACCTGCTGAAGCTGATAAACCCGAGGAAACTCTAGAAAGTTTATCAAGAGATGTTGAGAGACTCGTTGAAGAGGATAACGACAAAATAATGGACAGAGCGATGGATAGCGTTGATAACGATGCCGAATCATCCGACGACGTTGAGATGCGATTGATGATTGATGAGGACGTTCCCGAAGAATCAACTCCCGAAGAATCAGAATCGAACTGTTCTGAACAAAAAACTAATAATAAAGATGGCTGTGATCATATGAGCTCCGCAGAGAGCGCTGATGTACAAAAGGATGAAGCCGCTGTAGCACCTACGAGTGGTGTTCAAGAAAATCCGAAAACGGAGACTACTAATACTGCTACTGTTACTGCTACTCCTACTCCTACTCCTACTCCTACTACTCCTCCTCCTCCTTCTTCTTCTCCCCTTCCTACTACTACTACTACTACTACTACTAATGTTACTTCGAAGTCTCCAGAGACTGACGATAAATCAAAAGTCGAAACCACCGCGGTTGTCGCCGCTAAGGCGAAATCAACGGAGACTGCTGAGGAAGTCGAAGAGCAAAAAGAGACTCGACGCGTCCTCAGGGCCCGAGGTGACAAACAGAAGAAGGCTGAGACTGCCAAGTCAACTCCTGCTGCCACACCGCCTGTCACGCAAGAGAAGCCTGAAATGAAAGTCGCGAAAAGCGAAGATGCTGCCACATCAGAAGTGCCTTCAGCTGATACACAGGAGAACACAGAGACCGCAAAGGTCGATCCAAGTAGTCAAGACTTGTCGATTGAAGTTCCAGAGACGAAGGAAGACCCACCAGTTGTTAAGATAGAAGTGATTGAAGAGCCGCCGGAACCGCAGATTCGCACTCGTCGCAGTAGAGAAGTGAAAAAGCCACCCGTGAGTCACGCGGCGAAGAACAGACGCGGCCCCAAGAAGCATGATGCGAAGAAGAACGATTCCCAGCATGAGACCAAAGAGGAATCGCTGCTGGATAACGAAGTGGCCAAAATCAATGAGAACAGAAGGTCGTCCTCTTACCATAAGACTGAAGAGAATCGCGGATTGTCGGCGGACGCTGGCAATACAGAACAGCAGAAGATCGAGGCCGCGCCTGCGACAAAGAGCCGTAGTAAATCCGAGAACGATGTGCGATCTACCAATCTCACGAGCGATGAGCTCAAACCTAAGAGCTGTAGCCCAGCTCCTGATACCGCAGAAGGAGAAAGCACGGGATCTGATACCAAGGAGCCGCCAAAGGATACCGATGAGGCTTCCTCCTCTGGCGAATCATTGGCAAGCACGATCGAAAAACTCTTGGAGACGCCGGAGGACAAGGCGAAGAAAGAGGACGTGTTGAGTCAGTTGGGCTTGATGTCTTGGGAGCGCGTCAAGGAGAGAACGGCGAAGAAGGAGCAGGACCACGAATACACAGGCACACTCAAGACTATCATAAAACTTGGCAAGGGCGACAAAGACGGCAAGAAGAGATCGAGGTCGCCGCTCAAGATGGTCTTAAAACAGCAAGGGCGAGCTGAAGGAGAGGAGGCTATCGACTACTATACTATCCAGAAAGAGGTGAGAATTTTTTCGTCGATGTTTTCAAACTGTGTTAATAAATGAAGGTAGAAATTTAACGAGTTTTCTTTTTTTCTATTGCAGATGGGAACTAGCGGTTTGGGAGATAGCAGTTCTGGTGCGAATAGAAAATTATCTACTAACCACAGACATTCTTGCGGTAAACATGGTTGCGGGCCTATTTTTAACCCTAATCCTTACCGCCACGCTTGGAAAAGTACATATCATTTCATTGACTTTACATTGTAACATATAAAAGAAGGAAGTTTAGAGATTTGTCGCCAAAAAATGATTTGTTTACTACGAAGTTAAATTCACGATCAGTTTCAACGTTGTATATAATTAATAATCATATAATTAATAATTGCACATAATTAATAATTGCACATTTAGCTGATTTATGAAACGCTTTTATGTAATATGTAAATACATCATAGTATCATTTAATTAAATCAGCTAAATATTTCACGTTTGGAACTATTCACTAATAGCATGTAAATTCTAATGCTTAAAATAACTAGCACGCTTTTCTTTTACTAACAAATTGAACAATTTTTGAACAATGACACATGCAATACTTTTTTTACATAATCTGTGTCATGATTTCAAACATTTTAAAATTGAAACTGTTCACTATATGGATTTCAATTGCTTTTGACTCGCGTACTAACACTAATTTCAAATTCTAAAAATTTCTAAACACTTTCAGCATTGTCGATGTTAGCAAGTGATTCATAATTTTGTACACGATTTTCAGATGAGGACAATGACGAAGGTGCAACGAAAGATCGCGCGTCGTCGCTGGTCATTCCCGAAAAATCATCATCCTTCGATATCCATCCAGGCCGTTTATGCGCTGACAATTGTTGCTACTGTCATGGCAAGTTTGGCAGCTTAGATACGCCGATGCACCTTGCGCAAATGAAATCAAGTGACAGGAGAATGAAGATCTTGAAGAATGAGCAACACTTGACTAAAGATTCGTGCCTTTGCGATGCTTGCTACAGACATGTAGACAGAAAGGTAAATATTTCTTCACTCACACTTTTTGATAACTTCGTTAAAAATTGACGTTTAATATAATTACAATTTTAGATAAACGATGGTCATACACATATGCAATTGAAACCACATCGCCAACCAAGACAGCACCCGCCGTCTAAATGTATGGCAATTGGTTGCACGGAAATGGCAAGGCATCATGTTAAAAGACGATGGCTCAATAAAATCAGAATGAACATCAAACATGATGTTGAAGTAGGCTGGGAGTCATCACAACACAATTTGCTGACTTTCTGCGGGTTCCACTATAGCAAAATCGAGCCATATCTGCTTTGCAGTCTGTGTAGCCGTCGCCTCACGCGCAACTGCACATATCCCCTCAGTTTGACTGTTGCGGCTGCTGCAGACTTGAGTAAACGCGTTCAAAATGATGGTATACCAGCAAATCTCATACACAATGGCTTTGTTTGCAAACTTTGCAAATACTTCTTGAAATTGTACGGCAAGTCGGGCGGTCCAGATGGCTCAACGGAAACTAACAGAAATTTCTTTAGAAATTATCGAAGGAAGTAAGTCAATTATGAATTTGAATTCAAAGTTTCATTCTAACAACAAAAATTATACTTTCGTGTATTAACATTTTTTTTTGTTCAGGCTCCGAATTCTCCACGACATTGCGGTATCAGAGACCGAAGAAGAGGAAGGAGACGAAGATCATATAGAAGACGAAGAGGAAGAGGAAGAACAGATAGCTTTTAATCAGAGCGTCGCTTCGAAGAACAAAGAAAAAGAACGGGAAAGGGAGAGGGAAAAAGAAAGGGATTCAGGAAAGGGAAAATCAAAAGATAAGGAAAGAGAAAAAGACAAAGACAGGGATAAAAATCGTTCTACTAGTAGTAACAAAAAATCGAAAGCCAACACATCCATTACAAAAGTGCCAGCTTTTGTCAAGTTACCAGACGCTGCGGAAACCGAGTCCCCGAGTACTTCAGAAAAATCGACTCCTGAACCGCCCAAGGTCCCGACTGATTCAGTACCGAAGGACGATGCCATACCGTCGACGAGCTCAGGCAAGCGTGCCATGCGTATTGAGGGTACAATCGAGAAACTCAAGAAACGCAAGGCCCTCGACACAGCAGTGGCGGGCCCAAGCTCGCGCATCGAGCCAATGGTCAGCAACGAAAATGGCAGGAACGTCGTCGAGATCCTCGCGATGGACAAAGAAGTCACACTCACGAGGCTGCCAAAGAGGCCGCGTATGTCCAACAACAACAATAATACTCCAAACAACGATATTACACCTGTGGTCCAGCGACTTGGGGCCAATCCTTCCATCAGCGTGCGCACGCTCTTCCCCGGCGAGGAGGAGATGAATCTACACGCGAGCGTCGAGTTCAACAACGTGAGGGAAGTTACACCTCAGGGATGGGAGAAGTGCGCTACCATGATCCAGTACGACAGAGATACAAAAATGCTGTGGCAAGAGCTTCAGAGACCATACGGAAATCAGAGCAGCTTTCTCAGACATCTCATACTTTTGGAAAAATACTACAGGTTAGTTACACTTTTTCAAAGATTTTATCTCATTACTTTCACCTTCATTTACTCAGGAGAGTTGATTTTATTAACTTGACAAATTTCTTTTTCAGAGCTGGTGATTTGATTCTGGCACCGAACGCCTCGAGAAACGCGATAAATTATTCGACTTCCGTACAGAATCGCTTGATCTCATACAAAGGCCCGGAAAAGCGCTCAATGGCTGAGGACAGCAGCAACGTTACTGAGGCTAGCGAGTACAACAATTCACGTCGCCTCAGCGGTGGCTACGTTCTCGAGCAGCATCTGGCCATCCCCAGCACTAGTACACCAACGACTAGCTCCTCTCTCACGTCGCAGCTATCGAAGCTTGAGGCTTCTTCGCGGGTCATGAAGCTCACACCAGGCGTATCTATCATCAAGAAACCACCTCCTAATCTCCAGCGTTTGCCATTGAGCGGCGGCGTCAACGGCAGCGCCAAGCGGAGAGAAGTGTCTCCCATGCAGAAGAATTCCACCACCGCCAGCGTATCCACGCCCGGTGGCCGAGTTTTCCAGCTCTCGGAGCCCGAGTTCAAAAAGCTACAGAATCTTAAGAGGCAGAAGGTACTGATGAATGACAGACAGGGTACTTCCAGCCCCAGCGGTTCAGGTATGCGTAAGTGTTATAAGGTCATTTTTAACGTTTTTGTTCATTTAATATTGAATATGAAAAAATGCAACGGAGTTTATATTGTAAATTTTACTAATAAAAAAACTATTCTTGTTTTAATGTTTACAGGCAGTTCAGGCTCACCACCGACCAACTACAGAAACGCCGCCACGGCAGCAGCAGCAGTGGCAGCGGCAGCACAATACCAAAAAGCTCAGCAGATGCAGTTCCAGAAGCACCTGCGGATGCAGCAGGAGATGCTGAACCAGCGCAGTAGGGGTGACTTTGAACCGCTGGTCTGCGACATTCGGCTCTCGAACGAGAACACACCGACGCAGAATCTCATCAATCTTAACAATCTGAATCTGCCCAAGTCGATCCAAGTGACGACCAAGACGACGAGCGCTTCGACAAGCAACCACAACGCACCCATTCCCATTCTGCCGAAGATACCTAAGAGCCTGACCGTTATTCCGCAGACGGTCTCCCGGAATCACCATCAGGACAAGTGATATCTGCGCCGAAAGAGGCGCACCGTTGGCGCCTCCAGTCGAGACTTCCGGTTTTATGTTAGACACGATTCACGCGCGTGAGACTGGACTTGTGTATTACGCTCTTGCTGTTAACGTGTTGCCCAAGTATACTACCAATGATTTTGAGTGGCAGTGAGAAGGCGATGATCAAGTTCAAAAAGGGAAAGAAAAGAAGAAAAAAAAACTAACCAAAGCTGTGTGTAATCGAAATTATGAAAGAAAAGGACGAGTGAAAAACTGATAAAGTGCCTAAATAAAGTGACACGCGATGTGCAAATTGTTTCTTTTGGTAACTTTTTGGAAAAAAGAGAGGTAAAGCATCTCTCGATGTTTCTTTTCTTGTTTCATTTCTGACATTTTTGTTTCATTTTGTTTTGTGTTATGCCTTGAAAATAATGGATTATTTCTGACAAAATGTCAGGAAGATAAATAGTATGAACGAAGAATTTTTAAGTAATTGCAATTAGCATTCAAAAAGATATATATAATATATGTAACCATTATAGAGCTTTTTATTAAAAAGCTTAATACTGCCTTTCCTAAAATTTATAAAACTTTTATATTTATTAATAATTGAGTTTTTAAGTAACAATAATATAACTAATTAAACTAAAATCAAACTCGCAAATCGAAAGCTCGTGCATTTTAATCTTATAACGTAATTCTTCGTTCAACTGTTCGTTGACACTGACCTTTCTAGCGAAACATCTGAAGCACACACTTTTCTTTCATTGCCTTAACGATGTATACATAAATACGTGAGATAGTAACAAGGACAGATTGTAATGATGGCATAAAAGGAGATCAATTTTCTTCGATGTGATATGTGATTTAATACAAGATTAAGAAGATAAACCCTTTCGAAGAAAATGAAAATGTGAAGTGCAAAAGAATAGCCTTTGAAGTTCGGATTTTCCTCTCGGCATCCGAATCTCACCGATGTTTTATGAGCGTTCCTCGGGAGCCGAAGATTATCATTAACATAATTTTTATTAGTTTATTATTATATTTTATTTTACATGCACATTGACCATCGAAACGATCAGTTATAATGTTACAGAATAACCATTGCACCATCGCAATCGAAGTGATGAAGACTATGAAAATAATGTTTGTAACTAATAATCAAGAATTTAGTTATAAAAGAATAATTGAAAACTAAGCGTCATTAAGTAACGTCGTTTCTTATAACTAAGTATAGAACACGCGTTGAGCTTATTTATTATGTTATATACTATTGTATACAACTGCATTGTAAATATTTGATATCATAGGTTTTTAGTTTAGTAATTCGAAATTTACTTTATTCTAAGTGTCGAAAACATTTTTTTTTATTTGATTGACATTTTAAATAAGAATTGAAAGAGAAGAAATAGAAATCTACGAAATTTAGATCGAACAACCCAAACAGACGAAAGCTCTAACATAAGACATATCGGAAAACTGAAAGCATGTTTTCAGTAGTTGCGATTTTTAGTTATTTTACATGTAAAACTTAGAAAAGCTGTAAAATATTTTGATACGGATTCTATTAAAATTATGCAATTCGGTTTTACTTTTCTTATTTTTTTATTGTTATGTTAAGTGCAAATTAAAAGTAGTATATTTTCGTTATAAGTATACACTTCTTTGAAATAGGCTTCACCATGGAAATATTTATCTTTACAAAAATGTAATAATTCCTTTGTTTTGATTTTCTCTTTCGATCAATTTCTATTTCTTCTCTTCTATTCTCGTACATGTACATATATTAATATGCGCGTTTCGTCTCTTTTAATGAAGTAGAGAAAACAGATAATGATGATTCAGAAAGAGAACAAAAGTTGAACTACGTCGAAAGGAAAAGAACGAACACTGATTATATGTAGCGGATGAAAGCGAAATAACAAAAAGTACTTGGGGGTACTCTATATATATACATATATATAAATCCTCTATTTTACTAAGGATATTTTTGATATATCTATATATATAAATATATGTATATCGAATTGAGAAAAATAATAAAGGAGCCAAGAGTGTGAATCGGGACGAAATATGATAAAATTATATCAAGGAACGATGAAAAATAATGATGAGATAGCGCTGTTGTATGTCATTTGGGGAGGAATGTAGAGGAAATATTAATTGTTAATGCATTTTCCGAGGGCGAGAGTCGCCAGGCGAGTTATGCATTTTTGTACCCTTCGAGCGCACGCGAAGTAAGAGAGTCGATAGTTTGTGCATAATTTAGCGGAGGCCGAACGTCCTCTTGTTTTCTCTTTTTCACTTTGGCACTCTTCCTTTTACGGCGAACACATGAGGCGCGGTATACCTACTATTTTTGTACGATTACGGAGAGCAAAGGAAGCATTGTAGAAGGCATCAACAACTTTCATCATTGTAATTATTTATTATTATCTATGCTTTTTTCTGTTTCGAATTTTTGATAAACTTTTGTTAATGTTGACAAATTTAATCGTTATAAATTAGTAAAGGTGCAGATTTGCTTACGATTTGGTGATAGTACTTAGTTTTAAAATTATTTGTAAATACATTTATTCAAATAAGCCTAGGTCTTAATGTCGACTTCATTAAATAAAATTAATAATTTACTTTCAATACTAAAATCATAATTGATTACTGTTTATTTTTAATAAATTCAAATATTTTTGTTCTTTGGAAAAATCGTTACTTCAATATTCTTACTACACTGGTTTTCATCTATTCCATACAATGTAAAAATGATTATACTTTTTTTCTGATGTTCTTTAACCGCAAAATAGTAATAATATTGAGGTACAAAAAATGTGATAGTATATCAATAATATTGTAACAATGAAAGTAGTTTTCAAAAAATATTTACATCTTAAAATTGGTTAGGCAGATATGATTATTTAATTTTTATGCGTTATTTTTATAACAAAGAGAAAATAAAAACGAAATTCGAAAAAAAATCTAATTTTTAGAACCATATAACTTTTTAAATCGGTACTTTAAAAGTCTAAGCTAAAACCATTATACCTGATATATATTCAATAAATTCATTTATTAAAAATAACAAAATTACAACCCTCTCTCTTATATTATATACCTCACCATCTTCAAACATTCAATCTCGTCACGATAGTCAATCTAGGCATTAAACGAACCAATTAATTCAGATCAACTATTTACCAATAGAGCTGAGACATCGACGTGCTGCGTTAAAATTTGAGCAATATCTCGTCGTCGATCTACCGCGAATGGCTCGCGAATGACGTGTACTTTTGGAAAATTGCGTCGAGGGTGGGGAAATGAGTGTATAAACTGTTCCCCGAGTGCCACACATGCATACATACATACACATACAGTAGTTACGATCGTTGATCGCCAGACGGACCGCCACTTTCGTCCCCTTACTACTACTTTGGGCACGCGCGATATATATGGCTCGCCTGTGCGTCTCTCGCGCTCGCTCGGCGCACTACCCTCCCGAAAGAGAATAAGTCGTTGTTGAACAACAAAAGAGCTACATTTATCAACTTTGCGCGTTGCCAATTATATTTTTTATAAACGATAAGGCGAACTTTGCCATATTTGAAAATTGTATGTATCAGAGGTTTAAATATATTATATATCTAAGAAAATAAAGAAATATATTGAATAAAAGTTTGAAAAGTTACTACTGCTAAATTCGCATTGATGATTTATATTTTACAAAATATTATTGAATGTTTGTTTTTCAAAATTTGTGCTTTCATAATTAATCCATAATATGCTAAAGTTCATAAATGTATGGTATTAGATTTGCAATTACTTATTCTTGGCAAAAGGTTTGAGACGATAATATCGAAAATGGAAACAGAAGGGGAACTGTGTTTAAGTTTTAAAGAGTTCTATTTTTCTGACGGCAAAAGGATTAAATTATAAATTTAGGAAAAAATAGGAAGATATATGGGAAAATCAAATTGTATCCGAAGAGAAGCAACAGTGTATAAAGAACATATATATTTTGAATACAGAATGCCAATGAAATGTGAGATAAGAACGTGATGGCGCATGAAGAGAAAAAAATCTGGGAATGTTCATGAAAGTCGATATTTCCCGACTCCACGTTTTTATTTAATCAATAAAACATGTAACTAATTATGTAATTTTGATGAATGATAGAATGTTTTTCTATTCAAAGGTAAAAAATTTGCGTAACCTCAATATACACGTGTAGGGTATGTACATAAAGCTGCTTTTTTTATCCTCAGAGACACTTTCTTGTAATAATACGATGCTCGTTCATTTATTATATTCATTCAAGTTTAACTTATGTGCGCTATATCGGTCAAGGCGAATCATCGAATCCACACCCGATTGAATTTGCAATCTTTTTATCTTTGAATGGCTCACCTTTTTGTAATACGTAAAAAAAAGAAGCGCGCAAACGCGTCTGAGTTGTACACGAGATCAATGCAATAAATTTCATTGACACGTTACCAAATGTTTTCCTCTCTATGCAAAGTACACGCGAGTATACGGAGATGTGCGCAGATGAGGAATCGAGGACAGAGGTATATATTTTACGAAGCAATAAAGCGAGACGCGTGTGAGAATTGTTGTACAGGTGACGATCAAAGTCGAGTGAACACATTTTCGTTTGTGTTCTCTACTTGTCGAGATGTATATTTTTCTTTCCCCTCAGGAGAGGGGAATGGGGCTCCTATGTGTACTCGACGTGTGTATAATAAGATATAATCCGCCTGCGCGCTGTGTGCGATGGAGAAGTCGACGAGAATGCATTTTTCTGCTTATGCTCCGCCTGATGTATGTAACATTTACAATAATCGTGATTTTGCCTTTGATTTATTTTACTTTATAAAGATGATTTATGGGTAAAATAAATTTCTTATAAGATACACAACCGATCATATTGATTTTTATAATAAACTAGGGGGCATGGATTACTAATTAAAATCGATTGAATCAATCGATTTTTATATATTTTTAGAATCATATCAATGATAACTGGTGTATCAATAGTCGCTCATATTTTTTAATGAAAACGCGTCAAGGAAAATGTGAGATTAGTGCCTTTTGATTACGGCGGTATACTTAGTTTGTATTGCATCATCTTAGATTTCATTGGAAAATAAATTCGTAATTCCGTATTACACTTTTACTCGATAATTTAGTTGAATTTCACGTTTTTAATAGTGAATGAAATATGAAAAAAAAATTATCTTATAAATGAAATTTATATAGATATACTAACAAAATACTTACAATTGTATTTTATAATAATGAATTCGATGCAAACATCATCATCTCTTTTGAATAAAATAATCTTTGAACAAAAATAAAGTGTTTCATGAAGTGTCTTAACCAAACGTTCCCACAATGTATCAATTAAAGTATAACAAAGAACGAAAAATGTATTCCTCATTGTCGACGAAAAAGTTCTCGACACACGATATAAAACAAATGACTACAAAGTTTGAAGGAAAAAGTGCATTCCGTCGACTTTTCCCAAGAGCATAAAATATTAATGTACTCACTGAATACACGTCGAAGAAGGAAGTAAGCGCGTTGCAAAGTAAACGAAAGTAAAAGAGAATGGAAGAAAGAGGGAGAGAGAGAGAAAAAAAGGAGTAAAGAACGAAGACGACAATTATTTACTAATAATAGTGATAGCGATGTTAAGAAAAAGAAGGGAAAGAGAGAGAGGCCTCTTGTCGATTTTTTTCACGTTATGTATATGCGAACTTTCACCGCGGACGCCGCCGCGCCTCTCTGGCAGTTATACTACGATTATCATTATTAGTTAATATTATTATTATTATTATTACGTTATTTAATTAATAATTAACACGTTATGAACTATCTTATTATAACAGACCTTTGTTTATTTAGTTTATAAAAAAGTGTGTTAGTTATTTAGTTCTCCAATCCTTTGTATATATTCGCAAGACTCAAATAAAAGCGCAAAAAAAAAGAAAACAATTATTTCGATTTTTTTTTCTTCTAATCTACTATCTATCCTTGAAGATCCTTCCACTGTAAAATTCATGAAATGTACCGTAATTTAGTAAATTGCTGTATTTCTTCTTT